>RPOG01005560.1:0-27496 GCA_008086565.1 Thalassoma bifasciatum | reverse complement strand
GTTATAATGATGGGAAAAAATCACAGAAAACTCTTTTTTTTGGTAAAAGCTTTCAGTGGGTAAATTA
The DNA here is from genome assembly GCA_008086565.1 of Thalassoma bifasciatum. Classification (NCBI taxonomy): domain Eukaryota; kingdom Metazoa; phylum Chordata; class Actinopteri; order Labriformes; family Labridae; genus Thalassoma; species Thalassoma bifasciatum. Next base: position 27,429 of record RPOG01005560.1, on the reverse strand, counting down.
ACACCGCTCTTAAACCTTTATTTTTCCAACAAAAGTCAACCAAGCAAACACACTCTTTTCAGCAACACCTGGCTTCACATTTATATAGTTACACACATTCACACCTGGTCGCTGCACAAATATCCATAGTCATCAAGTGCTGGCCACAAAGCAGCTCTCCTGGAGCGGACGCGGGTTAAATGCCTGGTGGAAGGCAGCCTGGCAGCCTGTCCAACATTTCAACAACTTCCACAAATCAGCTTCTCTAACCTTTAGTCTGCAGCTCCAAGTTTAACTGCAGATTTTCTGTCCTGGTGCTGAGGCTTATTTCTCAGGCTTTTAATGAGCGACTTTTTTTTCCTGCTTGTTTATAAGTGTGTGTTTATTTTAGTTTCTCTTCCACGAGTTTCAAGAGGAGAATCAAAAAGGAAAGGGAGTGACTTGGAGATGAAACGCTGACACGGAGTTTCCTCATCGTGCAGAAACAGGCTGTGAGTTTCAGAGGCGTTGTTGAGACTACAGAGAAACACTCTCCTCGTTTTAGCTTCGGAGGATCTGACTGATCCCCGGCCAGTCTGCTCGCTTTCGAAAGACAGTTGTCTCTGTAGTTTCCTGATCCGGACCAAAGCTCTTTGTGACTAAACAAATGGAATAAATTACCCAACTGGAGTGAATTATAGATTTTCCCTCTAGAAGTCGCTGGCATTTATTACATTACAAATGCCTTTATGTTAGGAACAGAAATTAACCCCTTACACTCCATCCAATTCTAGCCTATATACCATGCTATCTTTTAAGGCTTATAACTGAAGAACCATAAGGTCTAAATTCATCAGTGTCACCTCATTTTGAAAGATTAAAGTCTCTAGTTTCAGAAAATGTCATGTTTTTATATGTGGCTAAAGTAAGTGCAGCTGAAACACCTTTTTCCACACTCTTTTTTATAACCAATTTTTGGACATTGTTAACTTCAAGATGGACATAAAACATCCACCACTTCACTTCTACACCATTTCATCTACATCTGGGGTGAAAGTTGTGCTTTCTAGGTAAAACCTTGTAATAGTTGTAGAGCTTTTAGTCTCAGGTGTTTAACACCAGGCAGAGTTGTACTCACTGTCAACGCTCTCATCCAAGACTTTGTGCAAACAAAACCAGCCTTGTCAGAGCTCAGTGTCCTCTTTTTAGTCAACTTTACTCTCTTCATGAAAAGTTTTAAGAAAAATCATGAAATTGTAGTTCCAAGTCACCGATTGTTCCTCTAAATGAATGTGAATGAAGACGTGGCGATAAATAGGTCTCGCCGATTATCTAAATGGCTACAGCTGGCTTTGAGTGAACGGTACAATGATTGATTTCTGTACAAGTGAAATGTTAACCAATAAACGAGCCTCTAATAGAGAAATTACACAAGACCAGTCAAACAGGGAGCACTTGTTGTCTATCACAAGCTGTCCTGGGATGAAAACTCAACAGAAAACGATGGGGTTACTTTAGTCTTGCAGCTAGAACCCTGTTGAAAACAAAGACTTGCAGCTTTGTCAGATTGACATTGAGGAGGAAATGCTCTAAGACTGTGAAGCTGCTGTTATTGATGAGAACGGACACGACAGACAGACAAACAACGGACTTTACAGGAGAAATTTCACCACTTGGAATAATTTGATGAAACAACACTTTTGATATGTTTGAACTCTGGATTCCTCTGGTGGAAAGGAGAGTGAATATTCAGGGTACGGGCGTCAGGATGTGACGTAATGACCCCAAACAGGTAGGACGTCCACGTTGTTGTGAGTGATTCTTTCACTAATTACGTTTTGTTGNTCATGCATCAGATCTAAGAACTCGTTTCCTCTTTCTTCTATCTCCTCAGTCTCTTCTCTCTTTCCAATCTCGTCCCAGTTCCACCCATGTTCCCACTGACTCATATTATTTCCATATTTACGTCGGCAGCAGCCCCTGGCTTTGATCTCGGGGCTCGTTTGGAGGCTGATCCTGTTATGGCTTGTTCCTGTAAATACTTTCAAGTGCTCTAGGATTAGAAGATTGTAGACTCAATGAAAAAACAAACAGCTCTTTACACAGAATCATTTATAAGGCCCCTTAAAGCGCACAGGGAAAAAAAATCATTTGGTAACAGAAGATGGAAGTTTACTCTCTAATTGCTGGTAATTGTCGAGCCACTGTTTATGAATCCTGACAGTCAGAATCTGAGTGATTGCATTTAGAGTGCGTTTCCGCAAAACAGGGCGTTTAGCTTTGAAACCTGACGGCAGCTGGGGTTTGAAAACTGTAACCATCCTTCTGCTGACCATTTGTCCAACGAGGGCGGGTCTTTGAGCGAACTCTGAGCGCGCTCATTTGGGTTTGACAAGAACAAGATATGACACACAAAGTACATTTCATATACAGACAAAAACAACCCAAGATCCTCAGCTTTTAAATGCTACACTCAAACACAAACATCTCAATTACAGCAACATCACAATTACAATGCAAACACAATTTTCCTCACAACTGTTCAGCCTCAGTCTAAGCTCAGTGCATTAGTTTACTTATATCTTCTACCAGGTTTGATAAAAAGAAGAAAGGATAACTAAAAATCTAGGTTCAACTTTATCCTGGGGAGGAAATAAATAGACGTACCAAATTTTACCACAATCCATATAAAAATATTGGTACATTAACTGAAAAGTGTTCCACTGGTTGGATGAAAGCTTTGAACTATAGAAGACTAAGGGCTTGGTCACATGGGCCAAACTTCGCCGGCACTTATATGGGTCAATGACGTGACATCCCCTTTTTTTGCGTCTGAGTGCAATATTTCCTTCCATCATGAATTGAGTATTTCATCACATGTATTTCTTTATTCTATGAAACCTGTGTTATTTGAACACATCTTTAAACTATTAAAATATAACATGTTTTTTACACAAAACCAAGGAGTTTGGGGGTTTTACAGTCCACCACGTTGGCAGGACTGTTCATAGGTGTGTAATTAAACTCTAAAAATTGAATGTCAGTTATTGTAAATGGAAATTAAAAATACAGTGGCATTATTTTATGCTTGAACCTTTTTAAATAAAACATTCTTTGCAAATAAAAAGAATTTTAAAGCTGTTGAGCAATTTAAAAAACTTTTGTCCCGTAATTTTCACCTTGTCAAATGTCAGGGTGGTGCAACCGTAACATTAGACTTTTATTTTAAAGTGAAGAGAATAAAACAGGAAACAGGAAACTGCATCAGCCAGAGGAGCCCAAATGACATTTGTGACCAAGTGGAAAAGTTTGTAGATTTCTCTGAAATACTGATAAAAAAGGTTTTTTCACTTCATTGGTGACTGGAACAATTTCCATGTCAGGTGGTACAACCAATGTAATAATGTGAAATGTTATTTTAACATCAAATTATTTATCTTATTCACAAATAAAANAAATGAAACACACAAAATGAAAATGTATGAGTCACTACAGACACTTGAGAGATACTTGCCAATAATTTCACACAGAAAAAATAACAGGAACATATAAATATATTTTCATATATTTGGTTGCACCACCTGACATTTTTGGGTGCTCAAATTAAAAATACTAAAAAATAATGAACCTAAAAACTTTGAAATGTTGGTCAACTACTGAAATCTGTGCCCTTGGTAAAAAAGTAATTGCCCACCTCTGCCCTAATAGACATAATCTCTCATTATCTTGTAGACTGATCACAGGCTTATTCTTTTAAGCTTATGAACCTATAATCAAAGTCAAATGATGATCCATCGTATAATAATAGGAAAATGTAACTTCATATCAAAAATGTAAAAACCAAAAATGTCATTTTCTTCAAGGATGACTAGAATTGAGATATCCTCTGGGGATCCTGAAAACTCTCATCATTTGTCGCAGTAGTTATGCAAGAAAAATGAGCCATTCTTGGAGTAATCCTGCAGTAAAACACACACACACATTCTTAGAGGTGGTTTCTGAGACTCTGGCTGGTGGTCGTGAGCGAGCGCAGGTGTTTTCAGATCCTCTGACTCACCCACTTCTGTCTGAAAGAGAAAAAACTTAACCCCACTGAACCCACTCTCCCAGGCCAACAAAGACATGCTGGTCTTTTTAAAGTGACAAAAAGGCGAAAATAAAAACGCAGAGCCCAGTTAAGGAGGAATGTTTGGTGGCGTCTGCTCCACATCCCCTTGTACTTGTCAAGATATGTAAAGAGTTTCTTCTCCCGCTCCTTTCATGAAAGCCTGTTAACTGTCGCGCGAGTAGTGACCGCAGATGTTTCGTGACATTTATTTTCATGTCGTTTTTTTCCCATCAGTCTTTAATTGGCCTCTGTTTGCGTCCTCCTCTCATGTGGTCTCCCTACACTCAGCGTAAATGAATGTACGCTCCAGCTCGGTTTGAGGAGGGAAAAAACAAGAAGAAGCTTTTTCACTGGTGGCCGCGTAAACGCTGTAGGTCACAGAAATTATTATCTTTAATTCTGAGGCTGTGAGACTCTTGATTTTTGGTTTCTGCGTGTGGGTGACCTCATCCACTTCATTGCACATTTCATCGCATATTTCCTGTCCTTTTGCCACTTGGTCTGTGGTCTATCACCCTTCATCGTGTGGTCTCCCTCTGACCAAATCACCGAGCTGCGTAAATTGCATATTGGGACAGACAAAAGACAAGGGCTCACTTTGACTACTGTACGCTGTGGCACAGTGTGAAATAAATGGACTTTATTTAACCAGAATGTGTCGGACGCACGCGCTCGAGGTTTCCTCCCATTAAAGGTTCNCAGCAGCAGATTCACTTGTGTTCTTTGGACATGTGTGACTTTACATTCCTCCTCACAACCATAAGCTTGTAAAGATAGAATAACGACAAACACAGACAGCAACCGGAATAAAAACAAACCTCCTCAAAGCACACAAACACGCACACACACACACACACACACTCACACACACACTTCTACACATTTACTGGAAGAGTGACAGAGCATCGCAACGGGAGAGAAAACACAGAGAGAGAAAAACAAGTGGGCAAAACCACTTGGGGAGAAAAACACCCTATATTATCAGGGGTGGAGATCTGCCACAAGCACATTCCTCATTCAATACTCACTTCATCCCAAGCTATTTCAATATTGGTAAATACTGTAGCGTATCCACAGGCCGGGGACGGCGGCGGCGCTGCAGCCGGCAGACATAACACCTCACAGGGCGAGACATAATACGGTGGTTGTGATGTAAAACAGGAGTCAGTAAAAATTCTGATGACTGCTGAAGCTTTTAAATTATCACAGTTATTTATCTGCTTATCCTCTTCAGCTTCAGCTTTACATCAACAAATTATAACATCCTCAGAGGTCACTTTGACATCAGAGTTTGTGGCTTTGACGAGAATAATCTAAGAGTGTTGTTGTTTTTCTGCTTCCTGCCAAGTCGGCTCAAAACTGACACCAGTCTGGGAAATTAATCTGGTATTAAACACGACCTGGAGTTTTTTTTTTTTTTACAGCTGAGTAAGCATGTCAGTAAGTTTACATACAGATTTCAGCAGAAATGTTCAAACATAAGTAACTGACACAGCTGCAGAACTAATGTTTAAGTTCTTTATATGACCTGATGGCTCAGCTCTTCTATACTTTGAGGCTTTTTTTTGTTTTGAAAACTCTCAAACTAAAGAGGTAAGACTCATTTTGGACACAGCAATTTTCTTTTCTGTATATCTTTGAATGCACAGGATCAAACACCTAAGACAAGTTGGAAAATGCACAAAATTATATCTGTACTGTTGTATCTGAAAAAGATAGGACAGACAATTAGGGCCATGCTAAAAAGAAAAAATAATAAATCTTTTTTCTCATTAGTCTATGAATCAATTCTTGTACGTTTGTGACTTTTTCTCTGAAGTTTTTGACTTTTTTCTCATTGGTATATGACTTTTTTCTTTTACGTTTATGACTTTTTCCTTGTAAGGTTGTGACTTTATTCTTGTAAGGTCACAACATTTTTCTTATAAGTTTTTGACTTTATTGCCTTAAGTTTATGAGACTAATCCTCAAAGTTTATTTTATTTATCTTTTTTTATTCAAGTGGCCCTAATCCTTCCTTCTTAAAAGGTTTTAAGTAGAGTTTCAACATGCAAAAAGAAGAGATGGAGGTCAGAAAAAAAACATTTGAGTAAACACTTGATAGCAAACAACTATGAAAGTTAAATATTTCGTTCACTGGCCAATCAAAAGTTTAAGACCACAGCCTTTAAAAGACAAAATCTGCACAAAAATCTGAATTCAAGGTCAATTTCCTTTAGATATTCACTCTGTCATGACCTCCTGATGGTAAAGTCGAAAACCTTTCTCTCTTTGAACGTGGTCCATTGTTGAGATGCATCATCAAAACCTGTAACAACACAACGCCATCACTGCTGAGGTTGGACGCAGGAAGAATTTCTTCAAAGATTCTGAGGGTTATGGAGAAAAACAGTCAAGTGTTAGATCCAAAAACTAAGAGATTCTGTGTCTAGCTAGGAGCTGGTATCTGACATATTGCTCACCTGCATTGCTGCAAGCCGAGTTTGACTTCGGAGGTCGTCTACGAGGCGGGGGACCACAGACCGACGTCATATCCAGTATTCGGGGCGGGGGACCACAGACCGACGTCATATCCAGTATTCGGGGCGGGGGACCACAGACCGACGTCATATCCTCATAAGCCCCGCCCCCTGGTGTCTGGCTGCAGTATAGGTCATAAGCCCCGCCTCCCCATGTATTCCAGATATGAGCCGGGAAAACTTTTAAAAAATTACGATACCTCGTAGAAACGTTTCTCTCATCTTTACTCTAAGGTGGTATGATGATGTCATCTGGCTGCATGGTGTTCAGGTGTTTTATTCTGAGAAGTTAGTTTCTCATTAGTTATTGGACGTTAAAAACCGCGATATAAGTTTCGTTTTACGATAGTTGACAGCTGCCGTTTGTGAGTAGTTTTTATTGGGGATACAAGAAACTTCAGGAAAGAGCCAAAAGGAGACTAAACCTTCTGAAGAAGAAGAAATAAATATTTTTATTTCTCTTTTTTACTTGGCTCCACCGGAAATTCTCTACTGCGCAGACTCTGGCTGCACAATGGCGGCTAGAGAAACAGGGTTTTTTTGGCTTCAAAAACGTAGAACGGTGACAGGCGGAAGCACGCTGTCCATTCTATATACAGTCATTGTCCTCGACCCAAATTCAGGTCGTTACTGGAGTCGACTGCAGCCCAATAACCATCAGATGGCGTCTGAGAGAGAAGAGCTTTAAGAACAAAAACCTCTTCAAAGGCCTCGTCTCCTTCCACTAAATCACCTGTTTGAACTTTGACAGAGAGCATCATGGGACATTGAAAGGTGGAAGAAAGTTTGATTCTCTGAGGAGAAAAACTTGAACCTTGATGGTCCTGATGGCGTCCAACGTTACTGTCCTGACGAGGAGATCCCGCTGAGATGTTTCAGGGTCGTCCTTCATGACTGAGGGCCCTGCTCTGTCTGCTAATGACTGGGTTTTTCAACAGGACAACACTGCAGTTCAATCTTTTCCCCTGATCTAAATCACAGTGAGAACATTATAAGATGGATGGAGAGGGAAGTTTACATTAATAAATGTCAGTTCCAGACAGTGGAGGCCAAACATGAAGCATCTTCACCACTTGGAGCAACGATAAACTCTGAGCTTTCTGTGCTAAATTGCTGAATTGTTCCCGTGATCACATAATCTGACAGTCACAGATAAAAAAAAATTAGTAACAAGTTTCCTGTTGTGTCAGACAGATTCTTCCATAAGATGTTGAATTCATCACTTGTAGACAGATCAAACTGAACCAGCGTTGTTCAGCTTTTTTACTCCAAACTAAAGTATGAAGAAGCAAAACATTATTTATGACATGTTTTTTTTTTTAAGTGTTTTGTTTTTGCAGTTTTCTGAGCAATGCGCGAAGCAATTTAGTCCGACTGCAGAATGCAACTTTGGACGTCTGCCTGGCCAAAATCAGAGCTTTAAACATTTTTTTGATTGCACTGAGAAAAAACATTACAGGAAGCCAAGTCTTAAGTTTTTGTGGACAGTGAAACAGAGCATCATTCAGAAAGGAGGGAAGAGGTGGGGAGTGTGTGTGTGTAAGTGTGTGTAAGTGTGTGTGTGGGGGGGTTAATGGTGAGGAGAGGACAGAGACGGCGAGTGAAGAGGACAGAAAAGAGTCAGAAACTGAAACTCGGAGCAGGTGAAAGGTCACAACCCTGACACGTGTAGCTTGTTGAACCCTAAACTTTAAGGAGAGGTCACTGCTGGGAGGCTTGGAGGGGAAGCACTTTATTGTTCTAGGTTACGAGCTCCACGCCAGCGCTGTTAAGAGCTCCTAAATCACACACACACACACATACACACACACACACACACTGTGGGTCATTCAGGGCTGCCTGAGCCAGATACTGGCTGGCCTGAGCAGATTTTTCCCCTGGTAAAGTCTTTATCCTCGACGCCTCGCCAGTCTATTCCTAGAGGCTGCTGAAATGGAAAAGACGAGGTGGCTTTTATTTCGGACCTTTTTATGATGAGAACTAATGTATATGAAAAGACATCACCTCATAAACCAATAGGGATCTCTTGCTCATGCACCTACTTAATACGGTGAGCGGGAGGTTTCACATGAAACCTGAGAGCTGCAAAAAGCATCGAGATAATGACGGAGTGTTAGTTCCTCTGAGGCTGAAAAATGACTCAAAGACTTAAAGACAAGGTGAGCTCTCTTTGATAATGTTTGAGCAGATTTTGGATCCAATTTTCACAACAATTCTTAGGCTACTTCCCACTGAACAGATTTTCAGGCCATTTCTGCGGTCATATAAGGGGTTAGAGAACATATTATTGTGTTACCCACAGGAGCAGGTCCAGGTTACGATGACTGAGCCAAACTGAGGCACCGACTTATGCAGGGTTGGCAAAAGGGACAGAATATAAACCACAGACTCACTTTAAAGAGAAGGTCAAAGCCCAAAGACACAATTAAGGGAAAGAACCAATGAGAAACAGCCACATGATATGCAAATGAAGCTACTCCTCTTTATTTAATACAGGTTTTAAAAAGCCAATCACATCTTCAAGGGATTCAGTTGCTGCATTTCCTTAATATTCTTCTGCATAAATAATAAAAGCAATATATCTGAAGTTTCAATAAAGAACAATGACTCTGTTTTTATGTGGCTAAAATTGTGCACAATTTGAGTAAAATCTCGTCCTGTGAGATTCATTATGCAAAGGAAGGAGGAAGGACTGTAACCTGTGGTAACCATGGATACCACAAACATTTTAAGAGCCAGACACATAAGTTTACACACCCTGGTAGAGTTTATGATTTCTTGGCCATCAATCAGAGAATATGAATTAAAACGAGAAAACTTTTCTTTCAAGATGCACAATAAGGAGGCACTCGAAGAAAAATGGGCTGCATAGTCAAGTCGCCAGAAGAAAGCTATTTCTACGTAACAAGAAACATAATTCATCACAGCAGTGACAATAATGTGACACAGTCCCATGAAGCAAAAGAGCAGAAACATCATGAACATACTAAAGGTTGTAACGCCTCAAGTTTTTCAATTACAGCGTTCTGACTCCCTAAACACCTTGAAATATCAATTTTGTCTTTGTGTTTCTCGTCTTTTCTACTGCTAATACTTCCATACCACTCTAATAAAGAAGTGGAAAATGAGGAATTCTGTTGAAACCAAACCACGATCAGGTAAACAAACAAACATTTCAGCTACAACTGCCAGGAAAATTGTTCTGGATGCAAAGAAAACTCCACAAATAACTTCAGCTGAAATACAGGACTCTCTGAAAGAATGTGGTCTGGCTGTTTCAAGATGTACAATAAGGAGGCACTTGAGGAAAAATGGGTCTCATGGTTGGGTCGCAAGAAGAAAGCCATTTCTTAGCAATTGCCACAAAACTTCCTGCCTGAAAACTTCTGGAACAAAGTCATTTGGAGTGATGAGAGCAAAAGTGAACTTTTTGTCCACAACCATAAACATTGTTCCATTTGGAGAGGAGTCAACAAGGCCTATGATGAAAGGTCCACCATTCCTACTGTGAAACACGGAGGTGGATCACTGATGTTTTGGGGATGTGTGAGCTACAAAGGCTCAGGAAACTTGGTCCAAACTGATGAATGAAGGATGAATGCAGCATGTTATCAGAAAATACTGGAGGAAAATTTACACTCATCAGCCCAGAAGCTGCACATGAGACGTACTTGGATGTTCACACATGACAATGATCCAAAACACAAGGCCAAGTGGACCTGCCATTGGCTACAGCAGAATAAAGTGAAGGTTCTGGAGTGGCCATCTCAGTCTCCTGACCTCAAACCTGCAGTTCATGCAAGACAGAGCAAGAATTTACAGGAACTGGAGGCTTTTTGCCAAGAAGAATGGTCAGTTTTACCATCTGAGAAAATAAAGACCCTCATCCACAACCAGCACAAAAGACTTCAAGCTGTCACTGATGTTAAAGGGGAAATACACGCTGTTAAGAACTGGGGGTAAGTTGGTGACAATTAGGAGAATCATCCCAACATCAATGGATAAATAGCTGCTGATTTCTTGTCCTTACCCCTCTTCAAATCCAGACTCAAAACCCATCTGTTTAAACTCGCCTACTCCCTCTGACCTTTCACCACCATTGCACTGTTTTGTATTTTAATTTATTGTTTTATATTGCATTATATTGTATTGCTTGTTTTATATCTGTTTTAGTCCTCTTTTAATGCACTTATTCTTGTAAGGTGACCTTGAGTGCCATGAAAGGTGCCCTTAAATAAAATGTATTATTATGATTATTATTATTATTACTTTTGATGTGATGTTCTGGTGATTTTACGCCAGATATTGAAAGCAGAGACTGTGATTATCAACTCAAGAGCATTTGATTCATCCATCACTGCAAATTTTGTCCTTCTAAGCTTCTTTTCTCCGTTAATATCCAAAGATAGAGAGATGTGGAGCTTTTCCAAACAACACACTTAAACAAACTGTGAAAGCACGCGTGACTAACACAAACTCTGAAAAGCTGGATTGAGGCAGACTCTGACCATAATCTGGTCCCGAACAGAAGGTGTTCCTCATCGAAATATTCTCAACTCTGCTGAGTGTCAGTGTGAGAGGTAGCAGAACGGAGTGTGATGATGATAACCTCAAATGAATTCTCCTCTCTCCACCCTCCTCCACAGTTTATTAGTTTAGGCCAGAGGCCACTTGTAGCCTTGCAGAGTGGACGGTAATTGTGTGCGTGCTCCTTAAGCACCGACCGCAGCAATAATAGACTGAATTATACAATAAATTCCCTCCAGATGTGCTCCCTCCACGCCCACCCAGCCACTCCAATTTGACAGTTCGCACAGCCACAATCTGTGCAAGGAGGCCTCTGTCCACACACACACACATTTACAAACGCACACACACACGTGGTGGCTTAGTCGCAGTGTTTGCATTGTCAGATTGTTTCCATACTGGTGTTAGCTCGCTGCGTTTCCTCACTGCTGGTGTAATTACAGGTCGTATTAGCTGATAGTGTTTTTCTAACCTCCTAATAGATGTCCTCCTGCTTCAGAAACCTCACAGAGACTCCATTCAATAATAAGCAGCCCTCACACACACACATTCACACACACATTTTCACAAAGAAACTCTGATGTTCGAAGGCACACACTCGTCCCACTTGCTCAAAGATGCAGCGCTCACGTCGTAATGATGTGGCGTTTCCTATCAATTATTGAAATCAGAATCATAAATGTGTCACCGGGAAAGTACAACCTGATAAAAATCACAAAAACACAAAAACTCCACTCGTCTATTTCTGTCCTCATCCTCCTCTTCTCTTCTGCAGAGGAGGATGAGGACAAGAGGAAGAAAGTGGTCAGACTAATTATTACGTTCACTGCTGCTGAAACTCGAGCCCGTTTTTCTGGGGGGGGGGCATTTCTTTTCCAAAGTGTTTTCATTCCAGATTTTTGTGTACTTCAGCCCATTCCGTCATAGAAACGAAAGGGTTTCATATTTTCTTACGGCTAAATATTGCTCTGCTCTAAAACCAGAGATGTGCTGATGCAGGAGGATGGAGAGAGAGAGAGAGAGAGAGAGAGAGAGAGAGAGAGAGAGGACCACCAGTTAGTTTGGCTTCATCTCTCCATCTTTAAACTCTGTGTTTGCCGGTTCAACTTTTCATCTCTCAGTTTTGACTTTTTGGCTTTAACTTTAAGGCTTAAGTTCAGAAATTCAACTTTAAAACTCAGGATTTTGACTCTAACAATTTTGACTTATAACAACATTTCTACTTTCTATCTCATAACGATGACTTTTGAGCTCCAAAATCATGATTTTTTTTCTTTAATTGGCCATTTTGTCCCAAAAAGGTTCAGTTTTTAATCTAATAACTTTATGTTTAAAGCTCAGAACTGGGCTTTTTAGCTCAAAATTTCAACTTTTGATTTTGACTTCATCAGAAATTAGCAGTTTACCTAATTTGTATTATGACCTTTTCTCTTGCAACTTTGACAATAATCTCAAAACTTTTAGTCTTTATCTCCAAACTTTAACTTTAAAACTCAAGATTGTGACTGATAACTCAAATTTTTCTCTGAATTATCACAAAATTTCGACTTTTTATCCCATAACCTCTGCTTTCAAGCTACAAATAACAGCTTTTATTGTTTGCATTTTATCTAAAAACTTTGATTTCTTATCAAATAACTTTATATTATGAGGTCAAATCTTGTCATTTAAGCTCAAACTTTCAACTGTTACTCTTGAAATTTCGACAAATTTTTCACAAATTAGACATTGAACCTAGTGATTCTCAACTTTTATTTTAAAAAATTGCATATTCATCTCAAATTTTGACTTTGTATTTTGAATTGTTACTTTTTAATATCAAAACTTTGACTTTTTATCTTGGAATTTTGACTTTATATTGCTAAATGTGACTTTTTATCTTATAATTTGACTTTCAACTCATAGTTATGACTTTTATGGTAGAATTTTGACATTTTATTCCCATAATTTGACTTTTTATCTCAAAGTTTGACTTGATATGAGCCAAAATCTGCAGTTGTCGGTAAAAGTGCATTTCCACTTCAGCATTTTCTGTCAGAGTTTCATGTTTTCATCCCAACATCTTGAGTTCAGGTTGGTGAATAATGAGAATAATGTCAGTGTCTCAGTGCAGCTTTGATTTATTATAAATATCTATAATCTGTAGAAGGAAGCTGAGAAAAAAACCTGCATCTCCCTGGTCATGATTTTACCCCCAAAAAAGGAGGAAATGCTCAGGTAAAAGAGGACGTTTGGTCACTTTTTCTCCACCTGATGAAGTTTCACACAGAGAGCAGAGTGTTAGAGATTTCTCTCTTTTTTGATTCTTATCCTCTGTTATTATGCGAGAGAGAGAGAGAGAGAGAGAGAAAGAGAGAGAGAGAGAGAGAGTTAGTTTGTCTGCTTCAGTCCATCTCTAAACTCTGTGTTTGCTGTTGTCAGAGTCTGAGCTGCAGCCCTCACAGCGCCCCCCAGTGTTCGTCTGAGGAGCTGATTACAGCAAAGAGACAACACTGAACTTTGCTCAGGATGATGAACATTAAATATTAGTAAAACAGTTATTTTTAAAGAGAATCTGGTGACTGTACAGGTATAACAACATTTAAGTACCAGATCTTTATCATATTGTATGTTTAATTGCTGGTTTAAGCCGAAAAGACTCAGATCAAACTCTTTTTACACTCAGAACCTTTTGGTAATAAAATTTGACTCTTTTTCCCAAATTTGGCTTTTTATCTAAAAAATTTGACTTTATTATCTTGAAATTTTTTCTTTCATCTCAGAATTTTACTTAATATCTTACCAATTAAACTTCACCACGTTTCCACCTTTAACCCCAAGACTCTGACGTTTTCAATCTCAAAATTTTTCACCTCATTACAAAATTTTGACTTTACTACCCTCAAACTTTTACTTTCATCTGAAACTTTCATTGTCTCATAATTTTCACGTTTTATCTCACAATTGACTTTTTTCTTAGAAATTTTGACTTATCTAAAAATCTTGCCATTTTTTCCTCAAAACTTCTCATAATTTCCACATATCTCACTATTATGACTTTTCTGTGTCATAGATTCAACTTTTTATCCCTTAATTTTGACTTAATTTCCTTATTCTGACTTTTTACCTCACAATAATGGCTTTTTATCTCATAAATTCAACTTTTTTATCTCATAAACATGACTTTTTACATCATAACATTTATTTCTCATCTCACAATTGACTTTTTTCTTAGAAATTTGACTTATCTCAAATTTTTGCCCATACAACTTTAACATTACTTCTGTTTTTTTTCCTGAAAACTTCTCATGATTTCCACTTATCTCATTATTATAACTTTTCTGTGTCATAAATTCAACTTTTTTTCTCTCAATTTTGAATTTTTATCACTTATTCCAACTTTTTGTCAGAATTTTAACTTTTTATGCCTTAATTTTGACTTAATTTCCTAATTCTGACTTTTTATCTCACAATAATGGCTTTCTATCTCATAAAATCAACCTTTTTATCTCATAAACATGACTTTTTACATCATAATATTGATTTCTCATCTCATAATTGACTTTTTTCTCAGAAATTTGACTTATCTCAAATTTTTGCCCATACAACTTTAACATTTCTACTGGTTTTTTTTCCTGAAAACTTCTCATGATTTCCACTTATCTCATTATTATAACTTTTCTGTCATAAATTCAACTTTTTTTCTCTCAATTTTGAATTTTTATCACTTATTCCAACTTTTGTCAGAATTTCAACTTTTTATGCCTTAATTTTGACTTAATCTCCTAATTCTGTCTTTTTATCTCACAATAATGACTTTCTATCTCATAAAATCAACTTTTTTATCTCATAAACATGACTTTTTACGTCATAATTTTGATTTCTTATCTCATAATTTTAACTCTTTTCATCTCACAGTTATGACTCTTCTTCTTGAGTTCCAACTTTTTCTAAAAAAAAAAAAGATGAAATCTTTTAAGGCCCAGTTTTTAACTTTGTTTTTTTTTCTCTCCTGTTGGAAATGGGCTTCTTTAAAGATCACAGTTGCTGGTAATAATGCAGGTTTGTGCTTTTCTTTCTGTTTTTTTTTTTTTAAATCACTGTATTTGTTACAGAACACTTGACATTGTGCATACAAAGATTACATGAGTTTTAAACTTGTTTTAGTGGATTCATTTGTTGCAAACCAAATGATTAACCTCTATAAATGTTAGACCTTGTGTCAAAAATGGAAGTAAAGTTTTTGTCCTGAAATATTCGAAGTGTGTTTTGCAGTTTCCTGTAGCAGAGGTCACTCTCTCTGTCACACGCTGATATTGTTTTTGCCAGCTGAGAGTTCAGCCTGACTAATCAGTAAAGGCAGAGTAATTTGCCTGCAGACATGTTCCAGACCCCCCCTCCTCACTGCCCCCCCCAGCTGAACCTGCTGTTTCCCAGGTGGCTTCAGTGCTTCAGTGGCTCCTTTTACCTGCTCGAAGCTACACAGCCAGAAAAAAAGGATAATTAAAAAAAAAAAAACACGTCATAACAGGAAACAGGAACAGGAAAGAGACTTGGCCGACTCTGTGGGGGCCAGGTGCAGAGTTTGCCCCCCCCCTCCCCCTCCTCTTTTCTCTAAGGCTGCTGGGAGCTGAGGCCTTTTCATCACCAGCTTCTTTATCAAACCCCAGAGTCCAGTTTCTTCTGCTGTTGCTGCTGCAGTTTTCTGTTATAAATTAGACCAGGGGTTCCCAAAGTGGGGGTCGGGAACCCTAGGGGGGTCGCGAGACGTTGGAGGGGGGGGTCGCGAGTTGATTTCAGTTTAGAGGAAATATCACTGCCCCCGGATCTCCGTAACTCTGCCACCCTCCCCATCTTCAAATCAAAACTCAAAACTCATCTGTTTCACAATACCTACTGTTTTTAACTGCTGTTTTAATACTGTCCCTTATTCCATTGCTTTTATGTTGCTGTTTTTAACTTTATTTTGTTTTTATGTGTTTTTTACCCTTTGTAAGGCGACCTTGGGTGTCGTGAAAGGCGCCTTGAAATAAAATGCATTATTATTATTATCCACAGCTATCCCAGACCACAACTAAGGTACTAACGCCGTTTGGCTCAACATACCTGTGAGAAAAGACTTTCTTGGCCCTGACATTTATTAAAAATAAATATATATCTTGTGTGAACGTGGAGGATGATTAAACACAGAATGGTGTTGCTGTGCTCTAGCATAGTGCCCATCCATTTCATTAGGTGAGATAAACACTGAAACATAAATCCCAAAAAGTTAACTTGCACTGCAACAATGTTCACGTCAACGCAGAGCCACATTTTATAACTATTACTTGAACTGAATTATTCTTGTTCTCATGTGGAAATGAAAGTATTGAACCAAAATTGAGTTTTCACACGACTGCAACAATGTTGATCACAAATTACAGAGAAATAACTTTGACATATTCTGCTTTTCTTTCATATTAAACTGTTACATGTAAAGTCATATCATGTTTTTCAGGCTGTTGTTTTTTTCTGTGTTGTCATAATTCTCATGTTTGGATACACTTATTAGTGCATGTGTCCTACGTGCACGTTTTTTTATGCTTCAGTCACCTCTGGGGATAGTGGGGGTCACTCGTCTCTGCCACCTTTGTTTTGGGGGTCACGGGCTGAAAAGTTTGGGGGGGGGGGTTCATGATCAGACTAACTACGGACAACGTTTTATAAAACTACCCAAAATACCTCAAAGACAACAGAGTAGCTCCAGAACTCAAACATTTATCTAAAACTCTCCTTTACTGTTTGAAGGGGATGTTTTCTGTCATAGACACATAATTAATGTATTAAAGCCCATTTCCACCAGATTTCTTTTTTCCCTTTTGCGCAAATAAAGTCAAAATTTTTAGCCAAAAAGTCAAAAATTAACTTTGTATCTCTGAGTTTTGACTTTTTCAATTATAAATTTTGACTTTTTGGCTCAACTTTTTGTCTTAGTGGCTCAAAATTAAACTTTTACTAAAATAATTCAAAATTTTGACCAAATCGTCCCAAACTTTTGACTTTTTATCTCAAATTCTGATTTGTTTTTTCTGAAAATTTCCACTTTTCAATCCAAAAACTTTTACTTTTTATCTCAGTACTTTGACTCTCTATCTCAAAATTGACTTTTCTCATAATTTTGACTTTTTATCTCAGAACATTGGCTTAGTACATTGAAATTTCTACCTTTTTATCTCACAACTTTGACATTTTATCTTAAATTTTGACTTTTAATATCAAACTTTTGTCTTTTCATCTCAGAATTTCAACTTAAAGTCTTAGAAGTTTAACTTAAATGACTCAAAATTTTGATTTTTTTTTAGCTTGTAACTTTTATCCGAATATTGACTTTTTAACTCAAAATTTTTTGACTTTTATTGCAGAATTTTGTCTCTCAATCTCGAAATTGACTTTTCTCATAATTCTGACCTTTGGTCTCAACATTGGCATTTTCTTATCTTAAAATTTCTACTATTTTATCTCATGACTTTGATTCTTTATCTCATAATTTGACTTTTTAACTCACTTTTTGTGACTTTTGTAGTAGAAGTTTGAAATTTTTATTCCAAAAACTTGACTTGTCATTACAAAAATTTGACTTAAAATGGGCCAATTTTTTTTTAGCACCAGTCAGGACCACGATAAAAGAGGGGAACTAGTGTATATCTGCAGTTGGTCTGTTTTCAAAGCCAAACATTTTAGGGAATATTATAAAATATTCCTGGACTTGGTTTTACCCCCAATAAAGAAAACATTTGGTCACTTTATCTGATGAACTTTCACACTGAGAGCAGGCAGAAAAAAAAGAAACCAGCCCCTTGAAGAAATAGTTCCAGCTCTCTTTTTTGATTTGTATCCTCTATTATTAGATTTTCTGTCTTTTTCCAACTTGTAACTCCTCAAGAATCCTTTATCATTGAAATCCAGAAGGAAAAAAATCTGCTGTGCGTCGCAGCTTTTCTAATTTCTTTAAAGCCATCGTCGGCTGCGTCTCCCTCATTAGTGGCTCCTCATGAGACAGATCTTCTTCATCCTTTCCGAGCTCAGTTGGAAATTTACTGCTCCAGTTTTGAGGTCTGAACAGCAAAGGGAACAAATTAATTTACAGTCATGCTGACCAGTTTAGAACATGATGACGTTTGGGGGAAAGAATTACTTTTAGCTTTGCCCCTGAAAGCCACATGTAAAACAGGCTAAAAGAGATGAAATCAGATACTAAAATTACAAATCCAAATATTGCTGACATCCATCCAGAGTTTAGAAACCTCTCCTGCTGAAGATGCATTCACAGAGAATATTAGCTTTAAAATAAATGCTCAATTAATTCTCCAGTAAGAGATGTTTATTTTTGTTTGAGTGGTTGTCGACTGCGTTCGTCATTGGGAGCCCTTGTGGCGTCCTGGGTGGCCGCGGCGCTTGCCAAAGATGCCCCCGCCGTGTTTAATCTTCGACTTTTACTTGTTTGCTTTGAGAATGAATATGCAGGCTGGAAAGACTTATTAGTTCTAGTGTGTCCTCATTACAGGGGGCCGTTCATCTCTGCAGACTGTGGTTGGTCAGGGCCGACCGGGGTCCAGACGTCCCAGCATCCTTCACTTCTCACCTCCTCACCTCACTTCACCTATCTGGCATCCGACTGAATTAGGCTCGAAGCCGCACGGGCATCGCGGCGATGAATGGACCCCAGAAATAGTTCAGGATTAAATCAATATTTTGAAGATCTAAAACTTTCAAAGAACCACCCAAATCGGGAGGCGGTTTATGATGCTTTTAAATATTGACTTTTTTTATTTGCACATTTGTTGATGCCTCTCATAACAGTTCCAGCCTCAGTGTGCTTGTTTGTGTATGCATGTGTGTGTCTCTGAGTGTGTGTGTGTTACTCCTCTGCAGCATCTCTGAGCTGGCCTCACCTCATCTGGCAGCCATTACCTGCACACATGCTCCTGTCTGAAGGTTGATCTGCCGGGTTAAACAAATCCAGGCAGCGCAGCGCGGCCCGCCAGGAATCAGCTCCATATATCAGCTGTGGAACAGGCAACATGACAGGGTTAGAGCCGGCTACTGTTAGCACGGCGCTATCACTGATCTCCCTTTGCAGAACAATAAAGCGTCTTAGGTTCAGGTGCGGGATGTGGGGATCAAATAAAGAAAGATATGCGACTTCTGCAGGAGTTTCGCAGCAGAAGGAAAAGGCTTCTGGGGAATCATTTCTTATGTATGAAGCTCCAAACTAAACAGTAACAGGCGTGTCAGCTCCAGAGTGAATGTGGAACCAGGTAATTATCTGCAGCAATATGCTACATCCAGCGTTTTGGTATGAGACCAAGTATAAACGCATGACTGCCTCTCAGCGGGGATGGCACAGGGATTGACAATTTGAGCGAAAGTTTGTGGCGTCTGATTCAATTCTGATTCCAAATCAAGAGTGCTTGGGATTCCAGTTATGTTTATTACATTTCCTGTTTCTCACTTCATCACGTCTGAATTGAAACTGACAGGGTAATTATCATTTCATCCTAAATTGATCCCAATCCATGTGGGCTGGCTCCAAACTCAGAGACACGAGACGGAGAGAAGGGGGGAAAAAAAAAAAAGAGATGGAGGAGGAAAAAAGAGAAGCATTTTGGGAGCATTTGGCGATGGTTCAGTCATCTGTAAGACGTATCGCTTGAAGGGTGGAGGGGAGAGGGGAGAGTTTAACCCTTCCCCTCTGCAAACGTCTAACGCAACGCCCACAAGGGAACTACAGGGGGACTGTCCTTGGTCTAACCCTCGGCGCGCCGCAGCCGCGAAACCGAAAAAATAAGCAGACCGAGGAGGCCCAAAAAGGACCGGTCTCTTCCCGGGCCAAGCCTCTGCGACACCGGGTGAGCACCTCGGTCGGACTTCAAATTCCCCTTACATCCCACCTTATTCTGTCCTACAAACCACACTATGTTTCAAAGCTTATAACTGAAGAACAACAAAGTCAAAATTCATCAGTGACACATCATTTGAAGAGATTGATGTCTCTCATTTAAGAAAATGTCATGTTTTAATATGTGGCTAAAGTCCACATCAGGATAAATGCAGCTGAAATAGTTTTACTCTCTTCGCATTTTGATAACCATTTATGGAAATCAATCACGTCAGGATGCTTTACACCAGACATAAAACATCCACCACATCACTTCTACACCTCTCATCTACATCTGGGCGAAATTTGAGCTTTTTAGGTAAAACCTTGTAGGAGTTAGAGAGTTTTTTGTCTCAGGTGAGCAAACACTCCACACACTCACCCTAAGACTCTGCGCAAACAAAACCAGCTTCATCAGTGCTGAGTTTCCTCTTTTCAGTCAACTTTGCTTTCTTTGTGGAAAGGTTCAACAAAAATCATTGAATTGTAGTTCACAGTCACAGATTTTACTTCTAAATGAATGTGAAAGAAGACACATGGCGATAAATAGGTCTTGCCAATGATCTAAATGGCTACAGGTGGCTTTGAGTGAACGGTACAATGATTGGTTATTGTACAAGGGAAGTGTTAGCTTATAAACAACCCTCTAGTAGAGCTATTACACAAGACCACTGTGCGCTATTGGTCAGTCAAGCAGGGAGCACTTGTTGTCTATCACAAGCTGTCCTGGGATGAAAACTCAACAGAAAAGGATGGGGTCACTTTTTTCCTGCAGCTAGAACCCTGTTGAAAACAAAGACTTGCAGCTTTGTCAGATTGACATTGAGGAGGAAATGCTCTAAGACTGTGAAGCTGCTGTTATTGATGAGAACGGACACGACAGACAGACAAACAACGGACTTTACAGGAGAAATTTCACCACTTGGAATAATTTGATGAAACAACACTTTTGATATGTTTGAACTCTGGATTCCTCTGGTGGAAAGGAGAGTGAATATTCAGGGTACGGGCGTCAGGATGTGACGTAATGACCCCAAACAGGTAGGACGTCCACGTTGTTGTGATCACTATCAGAGTGATTCTTTCACTAATTACGTTTTGTTGCTGAAGAAAACTGTGAAACAAACTTAGAGACTGAAATGAGAAGAATCTAAACTCAGATATCTGACGAAGAGGTTACTGTTTACACTTTGTTGATGTCATATAAATGGTGAAGATGTCGCTGAGGACTTGGTGGAGTGTAAGAAGAATTCACTCTTATTGTTTACGATCTTTTTTATTATCCGGATGTTTTTCTTTTTCTCTCCTCGTCGTGTTAGGACGATAACAAGTACCATCGATCCGTCTTTCGCCTCAGCTCGGTGCAGAAACCCTGTAAAATGACCGAGATTATTTCTCACACACCAGGGACAAAACCTCGCGAGACGGTCTGACTGTCTATACGAGAACGGTAGTATTGGATGGTTCCGTATCATGTATTTTGAGTTGTGTTGCTTGGCACGGCGCAGACGAACACCGTCATTCATCATGCCTTTTGCGAAGCTGAAAGTAGGGGTCTGAGTTGCTTTTGATGGCATCGTGTGCAAAACTGCGTGTGTGTGTGTTGAAAAAGTTCTTATAAAGGGCGCCTACGGGAAAGTGGTGCACGGGGAGATTTTTGCCTCCACCTCGAGAAACGTGCACACAAATCCCCGGGCTCTGACGTGCGTGTTTGAACTTAAAGAAATGGCGTATGAAGAGGAAAATATTTATACATGTCAGTTAGAAATAAAGTTGCAGGTTATTTAGAGTCTGAATCAAAGGTTTCATTGATCAAATGTTATATTTAGCTTAGCTGTAGGAGGTATGTGGCCTGACATTAAACATGAACGTGTCGCTCTAAGGTTGCAGATTTATATCTGAGTCTGGACAAAGTGGGAAAAAATGTTTTGAATTAGAGTTCATTTTTATGGACTGAAGTGTTTTCTCCATCTTCGTGTTTAATATTATTCAGTGTTAATTCCTGGACTTGTAGCTCTCTTTCTCTCACACACACACACACACTCACGTCCCCTGCTTTTACTGTGTGGGGTACAGAAACACACTTGGGTCTGTGCTTAATCAGCTCTGTTTTTAAGTGTTCTCTGCTCGGTTTTCCAGCTCAGCCCCTTGCGAAAGAAAAACGTCTGGTCGTGGGTGGCTTCGCTGGGTCACTGAGCCCACAGAGTAGAGCATTTCATAAGAAAGAGCCCACTTAATTCTGAACCATACATGGCATTAGCTGATTTACATGCGGACAGCTATCATTTTGTGAGGACTTTGACGTTGATAAATGAGGTGTTTTACCTAATAGGTAATAAAAACAAATTACAGGTCTTAAGAGAAAGGATGTTCTTCATTTGGCTCTGTTTTCTGTCTCTTGGAGGGCAAGGGCCAGATTGTTTCCATATGATTGGAGCTTTCATTTGTTAAGACTATGGACAGAGATTAATCACAGCATTTTCTGATGACTGATCCATACTGCTCCTTAGGGTTACTTCAAGAAAAAAGGTTGGAAAAAGTGGACATTGAGGATAAATGAGTTTCTGTGCGCCTAACTGGAGAGCTCTTAGTTTCTCAGCAACAGAACTATTCATACAGGATAAGTGTTATAAAGGGGGCTCTAATAATCACGGAACTACCCTTTAAGATAACTAAGCCTGTTAATAACTTGGTGTTACACAGGCTCACTGTGCTTTATTCACACATAAAATAAATTTAAAGGGACTGTGAGGACTTTCTAAGTGATCTTCAAAAAGTCTCATCTCTCGCTCTAATGATCTCCAACTTAAAATGAGACCATCAGTGCTCAAAAATGTTGTTTCTAAATGCTGATTTCTCAGCTTTCCTGTAAGGTCCGACCGAACCAGATTGATTCAAGGCAAGTCGAAGTCTCTATGACGACACCACGCTGGCTGACGAGGTTTATCAGTGAGTGTGTTTTTCTCTGATGAAAATGTTTTCTGTGATTTGTTTAGTTGAAATAGTGGAAACAGGAGCTGGACTGTCAGACAGAAAAAAGACAGAAGAGCAGAAGAAAGCTCAACATGAGAGTGATAGAGCATGACCGAAAGGCTAAAACAGAAGCTAAGGGCTAAGACAAAAACTAAAGACCAAAATATGAGCTGACGGCTAAAACACAAACTTGAGGCAAAAAACAAGCGAGAGCAGTGATTCCCAACCTGTGGGCCGCGGCCCCCTGGTGGGCCTTGGAGGTGTTGTAAGTGGGCCGCCAAATCATTTCCAAAATGGTATGATTTCAGAGGAGTGTAATTATATAAAGATGCAAGATACGAATAAATAAATAAAGATACAAGTATACAGAATGATTTTTTTATATGTTAAAACTCAGTTACGAACTCGGATAGGAAAAGAAAACTGTTCAGATATTCATATATAGAAAGTGTTCCCTAGAAAGGCATGTTAGCGCCCAATGGGAAGCATGACCCAACATAAATTTAAAATGAACAAATATATGTAATAAAAATATGTAACTAAACCCAAAATGTAAAAACTTTTCAAAAATTTAACAAAACTGTAACAAATTATTACACTTTGGCTGAAGAATTATTTTGTTTTGGGCTCAGAATCTGTTACATTAGTTACATTACTGACCAGCTATTACAGATTGTGTTTTATAACGTTTTGGGTCTTTGTTACAAATGAGTCTCTGAGATTTTTAAATGGGCCCTGAGTTGGAAAAGGTTGGGAAACACTGAGCTAGAGGCTACATAAAATGAAGAGCAAGGTTACGTTTACTCTGCTTGGTGAGGTTGGAGTTGGTAGATGAGCACTGGTAGGACACAACCAGGATTCACTAACGTTACTGACACGTCTCAGAGCACCGAGCTGTGAGGAGCTAAGATAAATGTAGCTGCTACTGAACTACACTACAAACTAAGTTAATGAAATTTGCTGCCATAGCAACACAAAACCTACAAATAACAATAGTCTATATCAGTGGTTCCCAACCTTTCCCAACTCAGGGCCCACTTTAAAGTCTCAAACATTTTCACGGCCCAACTCCAATCCCTGAAATACAGCGGCCATATAATGCCTTTTTGGGGCAATTTTTTTATATATACATGAAAATTTGAACATGTTTAACCCACAGGATATCAAACCTGCTAGGGTAAAAAAGAAAAATAACACTAACTTTAAAAATGACTGGCATTTATTAACAATTTGTCCAATCCAAAACCTGAAAAACTTGGTGGTATTGTCAGATTTTCAAGTTTCATAACCTACAACAATCATTAACAGAATGGAAAGAAGAGAGAAGTTCATCACCGTCACCTTGATTCTCATGTCCTCCTTGAAAATTTACAGAAAATCAACCGGTTGCTCACACTCAAGTGGGTAGAACATAAAAGAAAAAGAAAAAAACCACACTATTCTATGTTTTTTCTGCCTTTTTTCCACATTAAAAAAATATTGTTTGTTTTATCTTTATGTAATTACATCCCCACTCACAGACACACATACAAATTATACTTTTTAGAAATGATTTGGTGGCCCACTTCCAATACCTTTGAGGCCCACCATGGGGCCACGACCCACAGGTTGGGAATCACTGGTCTATATGTTAGTTGGAACCGAACCAAGATCTAAGGTTTTGAGAACTTGGTTACACTGAAACCTAACAAAGCTTTACGTTCCAACTATTGTAGTCACGTTTCAAACACACTCGTCATGTGACTGTTGATAAATACATGACCTCGTCGCATTTTATCCAGTTAAAAGTTGTCTTGAACAAAGAAAAGTAGAGTTAAAGATCTGCTCCCCAAACCAAAACTGAACCGCACTTATGCCTTGTTCATCATGACATTGGGGAGCAAAGGCTTATGGGAAATGGAGTCTTCATCACTTGTGCTGATTCTGGCTTTTCCAGAAACTCCTCATAGCTCGTGTAATTATCCTACAACTGATATGAATGTCAACCATCAGTTGCGTTGCCTGTACAGCAACAATCACTGAAGCGTTGTAATCTTACTTTAATTCTACAGGCTCCAAAAAGGTTGGTCACCTTTTACTTTGCAGCTTATTTCCAACAATTTAATCGAAATCTTGTCAGTGTTGTGGATTGTCCAACATTGTGTGAATTATATTTAATCAGAAAAAAGTGCAGAGACCATCTTGAAAACAATATTTCCACCTGGAATGACAAAGATGCCTGAAATGTTAAAATACAGATGGTGATTTTATTTGTAGAATTTTTGCTTTACAAATTACTGACATGGTCAGTTCTCATGGGATTAAAAACACAGACGACCTCCATAATTCTTACAAATTATCAAAGGTGAAACTGATCTCATACAAATAGAGTTTAAGTTGTATTAATAGCAGCTTTATTATTTTCAATCTGTGATTCTTTAAATAGCTTTTAAAACTGTTTGTGCAAATTAAATTTTATTAATTACAGGAAGCTAAAATTTATTATCCCCACTGTAAAAACCTGAAATGAGCACATAAGTTGTATTTATATCCCCCGGCTGTATACGCAGAGCAATAAAAATTCTCTGATTAGCTCAGCACAAATAAAAATAGGTCTGTTAATTATGGAGCGAAGGAATAATAACTCAGTGCAGTGATTATGTGGCTGCTGCTTCTGTCCATGATCCATCAAATACACTGAATCCAAATTAGAGAAACTATAAACAATGTACTTATGGTCAGCGGGGATTCACAGCGTTTTCACACGGGTTGAAACACCGAATGTCAGATGACAAACGACAGTCGAGAGACGAGAACAAATCAGAGCTCTGACCCCAGACGTTTTTTTTCCAGAGAGAAAATATTAGCCCAAACACTACTTAGCAGGTGAGGGGGTGTTATTCTTTGCTGGTCTGAATCACTACTGGACTCTGCGGGTCCCACAGAGCTCGTATATAAGCTCTCTCAAGTTTCTGCAGCAAGGCGTGAAAAGGTTTCCCTCCTGGTGAAACGCGAGTCTGACACAGGACAAGTCTGCTTCTATTCCCCGACTCAGCGCTGTCAAACACTGATGAAGGGATGAGGAAGATTCATCCAGGGCATAATTTTCCATAAAGTCAAAGATCGGTGCAGCGTGACAGCTCTGTTTCCTTACCTGACACACTCTACAGGTGTAATTACACAAGTTTAATGCACTGTGGGAGTTTTACTAAAATATAATCAGTCTAAATGTTGATCTTCCAGTCATGTACAGTTTTAGGTGCAGTGGCTCCAGTTTACAGAGCATGTTTTCCAAACCGTGAAATGGGAAATCCATATGTGCATGTTCTGTTACCGAGGCTGGAGACGCTGCTTTTTAACCTTGAAATGAGAGAGTTATGTTTTGTCACAATCCTGCAATCATCATACGGGGAAACAAAGACGATACTTTCCCTGCGAATTGAATTTTACCGTTCCGTTCCCTGCTTGTAAATGATGCAGGCGTATGTAATGACTGCGCAGTCAGACCGGGGTAATTTAAAGTGCCACAGCCAATCAGCACTATCACCACAAAGCATCACAGCTTTGGAAGCTCTCTCTCTCTCTCTCCCTCTCTCTCTCTCTCTTTCTGCAGGGCCCTCAGCTGAGGTGATACTCGAGCGTCGAAACACTGTTAAAGTCACAGATATGCAGTGAAAAGAAAGGGTGAGGAAAGAGAGGAAAGTGGGGGGGTCTTGGCTGGAGGGGCTGGGGGGGGGCCTGGATCCTGTGGTAAGTGCCAGAGGGACACATTTTGCTGGAACACAGGGTGTGCTGAGTGATGGGAGGACGGCTACAGCAGTGTTTAGAAACACCAGTCGGCCAGTCTATTGCCGAGGAGCCTGGGTGTCTGCGCTGAGCCCCCCCCACCCCCACCCCACCGCTCTAAGTAGGATGGTACATGCAGCCTCACTGCATACCGCTCCGCGCGCCGCTAAAATTAGCCCCCCTGGAACCAGATGGAATTCTAAACAGAATAAACTTTTCTTGACTTGATTATATTGAGCCTTTCCAAGCTCCGACATTAAAAAGAAAGAGAGAAGGCAAAGTACGAGGGGGAACCTTAGAAGCTAATTGCCGTGGGTCTGGCGTGCACATTGGGCATTGTGTTGAGTGGAGACGCTGCAGAAATGCCGGAGCCTTTTCCTCGGGCCGTGTCTCCCAAAGGGGGAACTGTCACATCTTCCATGCGTTTGTGGTGGGCTCGCAGCTCCGCACGGACTGCATGTGAAGCCGCTAATTAAAAGCAAGTGATCCGTAGCTGTCTGGCTCACCAGGCCGTGCTCATCCATGTGGCCCTCGTTGGCTCCCGTACGCCCCCCCCGGCCCCTGAAGGAGGCTCTTAGGAAAGCTCATGGAAGTGATTTGAAGGGGAAAGAATCAATGGATCCTTTTGGAGCAGCTGTAACACTGGTGCAACAAATAAATTCAATTTGTTATGAAGGTGCTTT
>RPOG01005559.1:2455-24796 GCA_008086565.1 Thalassoma bifasciatum | reverse complement strand
ATTCGCATCTACAGCATAGATGTGAATGTGGAATGATTCCAAATTCGCATAAACAGCAAAGATGAGAATGTGGAATGATTCCATATTCACATCTACAGCATAGATGCGAATGTGGAATGATTCCACATTCTCATCTACAGCATAGATGCAAATTTGGAATGATTCCATATTCGCATCTACAGCATAGATGTGAATGTGGAATGACTCCAAATTTGCATAAACAGCATAGATGAGAATGTGGAATGATTCCATATTCTCATCTACAGCATAGATGTGAATGTGAAATGATTCCATATTCGCATCTACAGCATAGATGCGATTGTGGAATGATTCCATATTTGCATCTACAGCATGGATGTGAATGTGGAATGATTCAATATTCTCATCTACAGCATAGATGAGAATGTGGAATGATTCCATATTTGCATCTACAGCAGGGATGCGAATGTGGAATGATTTCATATTCTCATCTACAGCATAGATGAGAATGTGGAATGACTCCATATTTGCATCTACAGCATAGATGTGAATGTGGAATGACTCCAAATTTGCATAAACAGCATAGATGAGAATGTGGAATGATTCCATATTCTCATCTATAGCATAGATAGTAATGTGGAATGACTCCATATTTGCATCTACAGCATAGATGTGAATGTGGAATGACTCCAAATTCGCATAAGCAGCATAGATGAGAATGTGGAATGACTCCAAATTCGCATAAACAGCTTAGATGAGAATTTGGAATGATTCCATATTTGCATCTACAGTATATATGCAAATGTGGAATGGTTCCAAATTCTCATCTACAGCTTAGATGCAAATGTGGAATGACTCCAAATTCGCATAAACAGCAGAGATGCAGATGTGGAATGATTCCATATTCTCATCTACAGCATAGATATGAATGTGGAATGACTTCAAATTCATATAAACAGCATAGATGCAAATTTGGAATGACTCCAAATTCATATAAACAGCATAGATGAGAATGTGGAATGATTCCATATTCGCATCCACAGCATAGATGAGAATGTGGAATGATTCCATTTTCGCATTAACTGCATAGATGTGAATGTGGAACGATTCCATATTCGCATCTACAGCATAGATGTGAATGTGGAATGATTCCATATTCTCATCTACAGCATAGATGCAAATGTGGAATGACTGAAAATTCGCATAAACAGCAAAGATGAGAATGTGGAATGATTCCATATTTGCATCTACAGCATGGATGCGAATGTGGAATGATTTCATATTCTCATCTACAGCATAGATGAGAATGTGGAATGACTCCATATTTGCATCTACAGCATAGATGTGAATGTGGAATGACTCCAAATTTGCATAAACAGCATAGATGAGAATGTGGAATGATTCCATATTCTCATCTATAGCATAGATAGTAATGTGGAATGACTCCATATTTGCATCTACAGCATAGATGTGAATGTGGAATGACTCCAAATTCGCATAAGCAGCATAGATGAGAATGTGGAATGACTCCAAATTCGCATAAACAGCTTAGATGAGAATTTGGAATGATTCCATATTTGCATCTACAGTATAGATGCAAATGTGGAATGGTTCCAAATTCTCATCTACAGCTTAGATGCAAATGTGGAATGACTCCAAATTCGCATAAACAGCAGAGATGCAGATGTGGAATGATTCCATATTCTCATCTACAGCATAGATATGAATGTGGAATGACTTCAAATTCATATAAACAGCATAGATGCAAATTTGGAATGACTCCAAATTCATATAAACAGCATAGATGAGAATGTGGAATGATTCCATATTCACATCCACAGCATAGATGAGAATGTGGAATGATTCCATATTCTCATCTACAGCATAGATGAGAATGTGGAACGATTCCATATTCGCATCTACAGCATAGATGTGAATGTGGAATGATTCCATATTCTCATCTACAGCATAGATGCAAATGTGGAATGACTGAAAATTCGCATAAACAGCAAAGATGAGAATGTGGAATGATTCCATATTCGCATAAAAAGCATAAATGAGAATGTGGAATGACTCCAAATTCGCATCTGTAGCAAAGATCAGAATGTGGAATAATTCCATATTCTCATCTACAGCATAGATATGAATGTGGAATGACTCCAAATTCACATAAACAGCATAGATGCAAATGTGGAATGACTCCAAATTTGCATCTACAGCATAGATGAGATTGTGGAATGATTCCATATTCTCATCTACAGCATAAATGAGAATGTGGAATGAGTCCAAATTCGCATAAACAGCATAGATGCAGATGTGGAATGATTCCATATTCTCATCTACAGCATAGATATAAATGTGGAATGACTTCAAATTCATATAAACAGCATTGATGCGAATGTGGAATGATTCCATATTCGCATCTACAGCATAGATGAGAATTTGGAATGATTCCATATTCGCATCTACAGCATTAATGCAAATTTGGAATGACTCCAAATTCGCATAAACAGCATAGATAAGAATGTGGAATGATTCCATTTTCGTGTCTACAGCATAGATGAGAATGTGGAATGACTCCGAATTCGCATCTATAGCATTAATGAGAATGTGGAATGATTCCATTTTCGCATCTACAGCATAGATGCGAATGTGGAATGATTCCATATTCGCATCTACAGCATAGCTGCGAATGTGAAATGATTCCATATTCTCATCTACAGCATAGATGAGAATGTAGAATGACTCCAAATTCACATAAACAGCATAGATGCGAATGTGGAATGATTCCATATTCTCATCTAAAGCATAGATGAGAATGTGGAATGACTCCAAATTCGCATAAACAGCATAGATGAGAATGTGGAATGATTCCAAATTCGCATAAACAGCAAAGATGCGAATGTGGAATGATTCCATATTCTCATCTATAGCATAGATAGGAATGTGGAATGACTCCATATTCTCATCTACAGCATAGATGCGAATGTGGAATGACTCAAAATTCCCATAAACAGAATAGATGAGAATGTGGAATGATTCCATATTCGCATGAACAGAATAGATGCGAACGTGGAATGATTCCATATTTGCATCTACAGCATAGATGCGAATGTGGAATGATTCCATATTCTCATCTACAGCATAGATATGAATGTGGAATGACTCCAAATTCGCATAAACAGCATAGATGCGAATGTGGAATGATTAGATAATCGCATCAACAGCATAGATGGGAATGTGGAATGATTCCATATTCTCATCTACAGCATAGATGAGAATGTGGAATGATTCCATATTCTCATAAACAGCATAAATGAGAATGTGGAATGGTTCCAATTTCGCATCTACAGCATAGATGAGAATGTGGAATGACTCCAAATTCGCATAAACAGCATAGATGCGAATGTGGTATGATTCCATAATCGCATCAACAGCATAGATTGGAATGTGGAATGATTCCATATTCTTGTCTACAGCATAGATGAGAATGTGGAATGATTCCATATTCTCATAAACAGCATAAATGAGAATGTGGAATGGTTCCAATTTCGCATCTACAGCATAGATGCAAATGTGGAATGACTATAAATTCACCTAAACAGCATAGATGAGAATGTGGAATGATTCCATATTCTCATCTACAGCATAGATGTGAATGTGGAATGATTCCATATTCGCATCTACAGCATAGATGCGAATGTGGAATGATTCCATATTCTCATTTACAGAATAGATGCAAATGTGGAATGACTCCAAATTTGCATCTACAGCATAGATGTGAATGTGGTATGATTCCTTACTCTCATCTACAGCATAGATGCAAATGTGGAATGACTCCAAATTCGCATAAACAGCATAGATGAGAATGTGGAATGATTCCATATTTGCATCTACAGCATAGATGCGAATGTGGAATGATTCCATATTCGCATCTACAGCATGGATGGGAATGTGGAATGATTCCATATTCTCGTCTACAGCATAGATGTGAATGTGGAATGATTCCATATTCGCATCTACAGCATAGATGCAAATGTGGAGTGATTCCAAATTCTCATCTACAGAATAGATGCAAATGTGGAATGACTCCAAATTTGCATCTACAGCATAGATGTGAATGTGGAATGATTCCAAATTCGCATAAACAGCATAGATGAGAATGTGGAATTATTCCATATTTGCATCTACAGCATAGATGCGAAAGTGGAATGACTCCAAATTCACATAAACAGCATAGATGAGAATGTGGAATGATTCCATATTCTCATCTACAGCATAGATAAGAATGTGGAATGATTCCATTGTCTCATCTACAGCAAAGATGCGAATGTGGAATGATTCCATATTCTCATCTACAGCATAGATGCAAATGTGGAATGACTCCAAATTCTCATCTACAGCATAGATGTGAATGTGGAATGATTCCATATTCTCATCTACAGCATAGATGAGAATGTGGAATGATTCCATATTCTCATCTACAGCATAGATGTGAATGTGGAATGATTCCATATTCGCATCTACAGCATAGATGTGAATGTGGAATGATTCCATATTCTCAATCTTCAGCATAGATGCAAATGTGGAATGACTCCAAATTCACATGAACAGCATAGATAAGAATGTGGAATGATTCCATATTCTCATCTACAGCATAGATGTGAATGTGGAATGATTCCATATTCTCATCTACAGCATAGATGCAAATATGGAATGACTCCAAATTCGCATCTACCACATAGATGTGAATGTGGAATGATTCCATATTCTCATCTACAGCATAGATGCAAATTTGGAATGACTCCAAATTCATATAAACAGCATAGATGAGAATGTTGAATGATTCCATATTCGCATCTACAGCATAGATGTGAATGTGGAATGATTCCATATTCGCATCTACAGCATAGATGCAAATGTGGAATGACTGCAAATTCACCTAAATAGCATAGATGCGAATGTGGAATGATTCCATATTCTCATCTACAGCATAGATGCAAATGTGGAATGACTCCAAATTCGCATCTACAGCATAGATGTGAATGTGGAATGATTCCATATTCTCATCTACAGCATAGATGCGAATGTGGAATGATTCCATATTCTCATCTACAGCATAGATGCAAATGTGGAATGACTCCAAATTCGCATCTACAGCATAGATGTGAATGTGGAATGATTCCATATTCTCATCTACAGCATAGATGTGAATGTGGAATGATTCCATATTCGCATCTACAGCATAGATGTGAATGTGGAATGATTCCATATTCTCATCTACAGCATAGATGCAAATGTGAAATGACTATTAATTCACCTAAACAGCATAGATGAGAATGTGGAATGATTCCATATTCTCATCTACAGCATAGATGTGAATGTGGAATAATTCCATACCCGCATCTACAGCATAGATGCCAATGTGGAATGATTCCATATTCTCATTTACAGAATATATGCAAATGTGGAATGACTCCAAATTTGCATCTACAGCATAGATGTGAATGTGGAATGATTCCTTACTCTCATCTACAGCATAGATGCAAATGTGGAATGACTCCAAATTCGCATAAACAGCATAGATGAGAATGTGGAATGATTCCATATTTGCATCTACAGCATAGATGAGAATGTGGAATGATTCCATATTTGCATCTACAGCATGGATGGGAATGAGGAATGATTCCATATTCTCATCTACAGCATAGATGTGAATGTGGAATGATTCCATATTCGCATCTACAGCATAGATGCAAATGTGGAATGATTCCAAATTTGCATCTACAGCATAGATGTGAATGTGGAATGATTCCTTATTCTCATCTACAGCATAGATGCAAATGTGGAATGACTCCAAATTCGCATAAACAGCATAGATGAGAATGTGGAATGATTCCATATTCGCATCTACAGCATAGATGAGAATGTGGAATGATTCCATATTCGAATCTACAGCATGGATGCGAATGTGGAATGATTCCATATTCTCATCTACAGCATAGATATGAATGTGGAATGACTCCAAATTCGCATAAACAGCATTGATGCGAATGTGGAATGATTCCATAATCGCATCAACAGCATGGATGGGAATGTGGAATGATTCCATATTCTCATCTACAGCATAGATCAGAATGTGGAATGATTCCATATTCTCATAAACAGTATAAATGAGAATGTGGAATGGTTCCAATTTCGCATCTACACCATAGATGAGAATGTGGAATGACTCCAAATTCGCATAAACAGCATAGATGCGAATGTGGAATGATTCCATATTCTCATCTACAGCATAGATGAGAATGTGGAATGATTCCATATTCTCATCTACAGCATAGATGTGAATGTGGAATGATTCCATATTCGCATCTACAGCAAAAATGTGAATGTGGAATGATTCCATATTCTCATCTTCAGCATAGATGCAAATGTGGAATGACTATAAATTCACATAAACAGCATAGATGAGAATGTGGAATGATTCCATATTCTCATCTACAGCATAGATGTGAATGTGGAATGATTCCATATTCTCATCTACAGCATAGATGCAAATGTGGAATGACTCCAAATTTGCATCTACAGCATAGATGTGAATGTGGAATGATTCCATATTCTCATGTACAGCATAGATGGGAATGTGGAATGACTCCATATTCTCATCTACAGCATAGATGAGAATGTGGAATGATTCCATATTCTCATCTACATCATAGATGCAAATGTGGAATGACTATAAATTCACCTAAACAGCATAGATGAGAATGTGGAATGATTCCATATTCTCATCTACAGCATAGATGTGAATGTGGAATGATTCCATATCCGCATCTACAGCATAGATGCCAATGTGGAATGATTCCATATTCCCATTTACAGAATATATGCAAATGTGGAATGACTCCAAATTTGCATCTACAGCATAAATGTGAATGTGGAATGATTCCTTATTCTCATCTACAGCATAGATGCGAATGTGGAATGATTCCATAATCGCATCAACAGCATAGATGGGAATGTGGAATGATTCCATATTCGCATCTACAGCATGGATGCGAATGTGAAATGATTCCATATTCTCATCTACAGCATAGATATGAATGTGGAATGACTCCAAATTCGCATAAACAGCATTGATGCGAATGTGGAATGATTCCATAATCGCATCAACAGCATAGATGGGAATGTGGAATGATTCCATATTCTCATCTACAGCATAGATGTGAATGTGGAATGATTCCATATTCGCATCTACAGCATAGAAGAGAATGTGGAATGATTCCATATTCTCATTTACAGAATAGATGCAAATGTGGAATGACTCGAAATTTGCATCTACAGCATAGATGTGAATGTGGAATGATTCCTTACTCTCATCTACAGCATAGATGCAAATGTGGAATGACTCCAAATTCGCATAAACAGCATAGATGAGAATGTGGAATGATTCCATATTTGCATCTACAGCATAGATGAGAATGTGGAATGATTCCATATTTGCATCTACAGCATGGATGGGAATGTGGAATGATTCCATATTCTCGTCTACAGCACAGATGTGAATGTGGAATGACTCCATATTCGCATCTACAGCATAGATGCAAATGTGGAATGAAATCATATTCTCATCCACAGCATAGATGAGAATGTGGAATGATTCCATATTCTCATCTTCAGCATAGATGCAAATGTGGAATGACTAAAAAATTCACATAAACAGCATAGATGAGAATGTGGAATGATTCCATATTCTCATCTACAGCATAGATGTGAATGTGGAATGATTCCATATTCTCATCTACAGCATAGATGCAAATGTGGAATGACTCCAAATTTGCATCTACAGCATAGATGTGAATGTGGAATGATTCCATATTCTCATGTACAGCATAGATGGGAATGTGGAATGATTCCATATTCTCATCTACAGCATAGATGTGAATGTGGAATGATTCCATATTCGCATCTACAGCATAGATGTGAATGTGGAATGATTCCAAATTCTCATCTACAGCATAGATGCAAATGTGGAATGACTATAAATTCACCTAAACAGCATAAGATGAGAATGTGGAATGATTCCATATTCTCATCTACAGCATAGATGTGAATGTGGATTGATTCCATATCCGCATCTACAGCATAGATGCCAATGTGGAATGATTCCATATTCTCATTTACAGAATATATGCAAATGTGGAATGACTTCAAATTTGCATCTACAGCATAGATGTGAATCTGGAATGATTCCTTATTCTCATCTACAGCATAGATGTGAATGTGGAATGATTCCATATTCTCATCTTCAGCATAGATGCAAATGTGGAATGACTATAAATTCACATAAACAGCATAGATGAGAATGTGGAATGATTCCATATTCTCATCTACAGCATAGATGTGAATGTGGAATGATTCCATATTCTCATCTACAGCATAGATGCAAATATGGAATGACTCCAAATTCGCATCTACCACATAGATGTGAATGTGGAATGATTTCATATTCTCATCTACAGTATAGATGCAAATGTGGAATGACTATAAATTCACCTAAACAGCATAGATGAGAATGTTGAATGATTCCATATTCGCATCTACAGCATAGATGTGAATGTGGAATGATTCCATATTCGCATCTACAGCATAGATAAGAATGTGGAATGATTCCAAATTCGCATAAACAGCATAGATGAGAATGTGGAATGATTCCATATTCGCATCTACAGCATAGATGCAAATGTGGAATGACTAAAAAATTCACATAAACAGCATAGATGAGAATGTGGAATGATTCCATATTCTCATCTACAGCATAGATGTGAATGTGGAATGATTCCATAATTGCATAAAAAGCATAGATGAGAATGTGGAATGATTCCATATTCGCATCTACAGCATAGATGCAAATGTGGAATGACTAAAAAATTCACATAAACAGCATAGATGAGAATGTGGAATGATTCCATATTCTCATCTACAGCATAGATGTGAATGTGGAATGATTCCATATTCTCATCTACAGCATAGATGCAAATGTGGAATGACTCCAAATTTGCATCAACAGCATAGATGTGAATGTGGAATGATTCAATATTCTCATGTACAGCATAGATGGGAATGTGGAATGATTCCATATTCGCATCTACAGCATAGATGTGAATGTGGAATGATTCCATATTCGCATCTACAGCATAGATGTGAATGTGGAATGATTCCAAATTCTCATCTTAAGCATATATGCAAATGTGGAATGACTATAAATTCACCTAAACAGCATAGATGAGAATGTGGAATGATTCCATATTCTCATCTACAGCATAGATGTGAATGTGGATTGATTCCATATCCGCATCTACAGCATAGATGCCAATGTGGAATGATTCCATATTCTCATTTACAGAATATATGCAAATGTGGAATGACTCCAAATTTGCATCTACAGCATAGATGTGAATCTGGAATGATTCCTTATTCTCATCTACAGCATAGATGCAAATGTGGAATCACTCCAAATTCGCATAAACAGCATAGATGAGAATGTGGAATGATTCCATATTCGAATCTACAGCATAGATATGAATGTGGAATGACTCCAAATTCACATAAACAGCATAGATGCGAATGTGGAATGATTCCATAATCGCATCAACAGCATAGATGGGAATGTGGAATGATTCCATATTCTCATCTACAGCATAGATGAGAATGTGGAATGATTCCATATTCTCATAAACAGCATAAATGAGAATGTGGAATGGTTCCAATTTCGCATCTACAGCATAGATGAGAATGTGGAATGACTCCAAATTCGCATAAACAGCATAGATGCGAATGCGGAATGATTCCATAATCGCATCAACAGCATAGATGGGAATGTGGAATGATTCCATATTCTCATCTACAGCATAGATGAGAATGTGGAATGACTCCAAATTCACATAAACAGCATAGATGAGAATGTGGAATGATTCCAAATTCGCATAAACAGCATTGATGAGAATGTGGAATGATTCCATATTCTCATCTATAGCATAGATAGGAATGTGGATTGACTCCATATTCTCATCTACAGCATAGATGCGAATGTGGAATGATTCCATATTTGCATCTACAGCATAGATGTGAATGTGGAATGACTCCAAATTCGCATAAACAGCATAGATGAGAATGTGGAATGATTCCATATTCTCATCTACAGCATAGATATAAATGTGGAATGACTTCAAATTCATATAAACAGCATAGATGAGAATGTGGAATGATTCCATATTCGCAAATACAGCATAGATGAGAATTTGGAATGATTCCATATTCGCATCTACAGCATTGATGCAAATTTGGAATGACTCCAAATTCGCATAAACAGCATAGATAAGAATGTGGAATGATTCCATATTCTCGTCTACAGTATAGATGAGAATGTGGAATGACTCCGAATTCGCATCTGTAGCATTAATAAGAATGTGGAATGATTCCATTTTCGCATCTACAGCATAGATGAGAATGTGGAATGATTCTAATTTCGCATCTACAGCAAAGATGCGAATGTGAAATGATTCCATATTCTCATCTACAGCTTAGATGCAAATGTGGAATGACTCCAAATTCGCATAAACAGCATAGATGAGAATGTGGAATGATTCCAAATTCTCATCTACAGCATAGATGAGAATGTGGAATGATTCCATATTCGCATCTACAGCATAGATGCAAATGTGGAATGACTCCAAATTAGCATAAACAGCATAAATGAGAATGTGGAGTGATTCCATATTCTCATCTACAGCATAGATGAGAATGTGGAATGACTCCAAATTCGCATAAACAGCATAGATGAGAATGTGGAATGATTCCAAATTCGCATAAACAGCATAGATGAGAATGTGGAATGATTCCATATTCGCATCTACAGCATAGATGCAAATGTGGAATGACTAAAAAATTCACATAAACAGCATAGATGAGAATGTGGAGTGAGTCCATATTCTCATCTACAGCATAGATGAGAATGTGGAATGACTCCAAATTTGCATAAACAGCATAGATGAGAATGTGGAATGATTCCATATTCTCATCTATAGCATAGATAGGAATGTGGAATGATTCCATATTCTCATCTACAGCATAGATGCGAAAGTGGAATGACTCCAAATTCGCATAAACAGCATAGATGAGAATGTGGAATTATTCCATATTCGCATGAACAGCATAGATGCGAATGTGGAATGATTCCATATTTGCATCTACAGCATAGATGTGAATGTGGAATGACTCCAAATTCGCATCTACAGCATAGATGAGAATGTGGAATGACTCAAAATTCGCATAAACAGCTTAGATGAGAATTTGGAATGATTCCATATTTGCATCTACAGCATAGATGCGAATGTGGAATGATTCCATATTCTCATCTACAGCTTAGATGCAAATGTGGAATGACTCCAAATTCGCATAAACAGCATAGATGCAGATGTGGAATGATTCCATATTCTCATCTACAGCATAGATATGAATGTGGAATGACTTCAAATTCATATAAACAGCATAGATGCAAATTTGGAATGACTCCAAATTCATATAAACAGCATAGATGAGAATGTGGAATGATTCCATATCCGCATCTACAGCATAGATGCCAATGTGGAATGATTCCATATTCTCATTTACAGAATATATGCAAATGTGGAATGACTCCAAATTTGCATCTACAGCATAGATGTGAATCTGGAATGATTTCTTATTCTCATCTACAGCATAGATGCAAATGTGGAATCACTCCAAATTCGCATAAACAGCATAGATGAGAATGTGGAATGATTCCATATTCGCATCTACAGCATAGATGAGAATGTGGAATGATTCCATATTCGAATCTACAGCATGGATGCGAATGTGGAATGATTCCATATTCTCATCTACAGCATAGATATGAATGTGGAATGATTCCAAATTCGCATAAACAGCATAGATGCGAATGTGGAATGATTCCATAATCGCATCAACAGCATAGATGGGAATGTAGAATGATTCCATCTTCTCATCTACAGCATAAATGAGAATGTGGAATGATTCCATATTCTCATAAACAGCATAAATGAGAATGTGGAATGGTTCCAATTTCGCATCTACAGCATAGATGAGAATGTGGAATGACTCCAAATTCGCATAAACAGCATAGATGCGAATGTGGAATGATTCCATAATCGCATCAACAGCATAGATGGGAATGTGGAATGATTCCATATTCTCATCTACAGCATAGATGAGAATGTGGAATGATTCCATATTCTCATAAACAGCATAAATGAGAATGCGGAATGGTTCCAATTTCGCATCTACAGCATAGATGTGAATGTGGAATGACTCCAAATTCATATAAACAGCATAGATGCGAATGTGGAATGATTCCATATTCGCATCTACAGCATAGATGAGAATGTGGAATGATTCCATATTCTCATAAACAGCATAGATGAGAATGTGGAACGATTCCATATTCGCATCTACAGCATAGATGAGTATGTGGAATGATTCCATATTCGCATAAAAAGCATAAATGAGAATGTGGAATGACTCCAAATTCGCATCTGTAGCAAAGATTTGAATGTGGAATGATTCCATATTCTCATCTACAAAATAGATGTGAATGTGGAATGATTTCAAATTCACATAAACAGCATAGATGCAAATGTGGAATGACTCCAAATTTGCATAAACATCATAGATGAGAATGTGGAATGATTCCATATTCTCATCTACAGCATAGATGCAAATGAGGAATGACTCCAAATTTGCATAAACAGCATAGATGAGAATGTGGAATGATTCCATATTCTCATCTACAGCATATATGAGAATGTGGAATGAGTCCAAATTCGCATAAACAGCATAGATGAGAATGTGAAATGACTCCAAATTTGCATCTGTAGCATAGATCAGAATGTGGAATGATTCCATATTCTCATCTACAGCATAGATGAGAATGTGGAATGACTCCAAATTCACATAAACAGCATAGATGAGAATGTGGAATGATTCCAAATTCGCATAAACAGCATTGATGAGAATGTGGAATGATTCCATATTCTCATCTATAGCATAGATAGGAATGTGGATTGACTCCATATCCTCATCTACAGCATAGATGCGAATGTGGAATGGTTCCATATTTGCATCTACAGCATAGATGTAAATGTGGAATGACTCAAAATTCGCATAAACAGCATAGATGAGAATGTGGAATGACTTAAAATTCGCATAAACAGCATAGATGTGAATGTGGAATGATTCCATATTCGCATAAACAGCATTGATGAGAATGTGGAATGATTCCGTATTCTCATCTATAGCATAGATGAGAATGTGGAATGATTCCAAATTCGCATAAACAGCATTGATGAGAATGTGGAATGATTCCATATTCTCATCTATAGCATAGATAGGAATGTGGATTGACCCCATATCCTCATCTACAGCATAGATGCGAATGTGGAATGATTCCATATTTGCATCTACAGCATAGATGTGAATGTGGAATGACTCCAAATTCGCATAAACAGCATAGATGAGAATGTGGAATGACTCAAAATTCGCATAAACAGCATAGATGTGAATGTGGAATGATTCCATATTCTCATCTACAGCATAGATATAAACGTGGAATGACTTCAAATTCATATAAACAGCATAGATGAGAATGTGGAATGATTCCATATTCGCATATACAGCATAGATGAGAATTTGGAATGATTCCATATTCGCATCTACAGCATTGATGCAAATTTGGAATGACTCCAAATTCGCATAAACAGCATAGATAAGAATGTGGAATGATTCCATTTTCGCGTCTACGGTATAGATGAGAATGTGGAATGACTCCGAATTCGCATCTATAGCATTAATAAGAATGTGGAATGATTCCATTTTCTCATCTACAGCATAGATGAGAATGTGGAATGATTCCAATTTCGCATCTACAGCATAGATGCGAATGTGAAATGATTCCATATTCTCATCTACAGCTTAGATGCAAATGTGGAATGACTCCAAATTCGCATAAACAGCATAGATGAGAATGTGGAATGATTCCAAATTCTCATCTACAGCATAGATGAGAATGTGGAATGATTCCATATTCGCATCTACAGCATAGATGAGAATGTGGAATGACTCCAAATTAGCATAAACAGCATAGATGAGAATGTGGAGTGATTCCATATTCTCATCTACAGCATAGATGAGAATGTGGAATGACTCCAAATTCGCATAAACAGCATAGATGAGAATGTGGAATGATTCCAAATTCGCATAAACAGCATAGATGAGAATGTGGAATGATTCCATATTCGCATCTACAGCATAGATGNAATGTGGAATGATTCCATATTCTCATCTACAGCATAGATGAGAATGTGGAATGATTCCATATTCGCATCTACAGCATAGATGAGAATGTGGAATGACTCCAAATTAGCATAAACAGCATAGATGAGAATGTGGAGTGATTCCATATTCTCATCTACAGCATAGATGAGAATGTGGAATGACTCCAAATTCGCATAAACAGCATAGATGAGAATGTGGAATGATTCCAAATTCGCATAAACAGCATAGATGAGAATGTGGAATGATTCCATATTCTCATCTATAGCATAGATAGGAATGTGGAATGATTCCATATTCTCATCTACAGCATAGATGCGAAAGTGGAATGACTCCAAATTCGCATAAACAGCATAGATGAGAATGTGGAATGATTCCATATTCGTATGAACAGCATAGATGCGTATGTGGAATGATTCCA
The DNA here is from genome assembly GCA_008086565.1 of Thalassoma bifasciatum. Lineage (NCBI taxonomy): Eukaryota > Metazoa > Chordata > Actinopteri > Labriformes > Labridae > Thalassoma > Thalassoma bifasciatum. The sequence continues at coordinate 10,008 of RPOG01005559.1, read as the reverse complement.
TATTTGCATCTACAGCATAGATGTGAATGTGGAATGACTCCAAATTCGCATAAACAGCATAGATGAGAATGTGGAATGACTCAAAATTCGCATAAACAGCTTAGATGAGAATTTGGAATGATTCCATATTTGCATCTACAGCATAGATGCGAATGTGGAATGATTCCATATTCTCATCTACAGCTTAGATGCAAATGTGGAATGACTCCAAATTCGCATAAACAGCATAGATGCAGATGTGGAATGATTCCATATTCTCATCTACAGCATAGATNATGTGGAATGATTCCATATTTGCATCTACAGCATAGATGTGAATGTGGAATGACTCCAAATTCGCATAAACAGCATAGATGAGAATGTGGAATGACTCAAAATTCGCATAAACAGCTTAGATGAGAATTTGGAATGATTCCATATTTGCATCTACAGCATAGATGCGAATGTGGAATGATTCCATATTCTCATCTACAGCTTAGATGCAAATGTGGAATGACTCCAAATTCGCATAAACAGCATAGATGCAGATGTGGAATGATTCCATATTCTCATCTACAGCATAGATATGAATGTGGAATGACTTCAAATTCATATAAAAAGCATAGATGCAAATTTGGAATGACTCCAAATTCATATAAACAGCATAGATGAGAATGTGGAATGATTCTTTATTCGCATCTACAGCATAGATGAGAATATGGAATGATTCCATTTTCTCATCTACAGCATAGATGAGAATGTGGAACGATTCCATATTCGCATCTACAGCATAGATGTGAATGTGGAATGATTCCATATTCTCATCTACAGCATAGATGAGAATGTGGAATGACTGAAAATTCGCATATACAGCTTAGATGAGAATGTGGAATGATTCCATATTCGTATAAAAAGCATAAATGAGAATGTGGAATGACTCCAAATTGGCATCTGTAGCAAAGATCAGAATGTGGATTGATTCCATATTCTCATCTACAGCATAGATATGAATGTGGAATGACTCCAAATTCACATAAACAGCATAGATGCAAATTTGGAATAACTCCAAATTCATATAAACAGCATAGATGAGAATGTGGAATGATTCATTATTCGCATCTACAGCATAGATGAGAATGTGGAATGATTCCATTTTCTCATCTACAGCATAGATGAGAATGTGGAACGATTCCATATTCGCATCTACAGCATAGATGTGAATGTGGAATGATTCCATATTCTCATCTACAGCATAGATGAGAATGTGGAATGACTGAAAATTCACATAAACAGCTTAGATGAGAATGTGGAATGATTCCATATTCGCATAAAAAGCATAAATGAGAATGTGGAATGACTCCAAATTGGCATCTGTAGCAAAGATCAGAATGTGGAATGATTCCATATTCTCATCTACAGCATAGATATGAATGTGGAATGACTCCAAATTCACATAAACAGCATAGATGCAAATGTGGAATGACTCCAAATTTGCATAAACATCATAGATGAGAATGTGGAATGATTCCATATTCTCATCTACAGCATAGATGCAAATGTGGAATGACTCCAAATTTGCATAAACAGCATAGATGAGAATGTGGAATCATTCCATATCCTCATCTACATCATAGATGAGACTGTGGAATGAGTCCAAATTCGCATAAACAGCCTAGATGAGAATGTGGAATGACTCAAAATTCGCATAACCAGCATAGATGAGAATTTGGAATGATTCCATATTTGCATCTACAGCATTGATGCGAATGTGGAATGATTCCATATTCTCATCTACATCTTAGATGCAAATATGGAATGACTCCAAATTCGCATAAACAGCATAGATGCAGTTGTGGAATGATTCCATATTCTCATCTACAGCATAGATATAAATGTGGAATGACTTCAAATTCATATAAACAGCATAGATGAGAATGTGGAAAGATTCCATATTCGCATATACAGCATAGATGAGAATTTGGAATGATTCCATATTCGCATCTACAGCATAGATGAGAATGTGGAATGATTCCATATTCGCATCTACAGCATAGATGTGAATGTGGAATGATTCCATATTCTCATCTACAGCATAGATGAGAATGTGGAATGACTCCGAATTCGCATCTATAGCATTAATGAGAATGTGGAATGATTCCATTTTCGCATCTACAGCATAGATGCGAATGTGGAATGATTCCATTTTCGCATCTACAGCAAAGATGCGAATGTGAAATGATTCCATATTCTCATCTACAGCTTAGATGCAAATGTGGAATGACTCCAAATTCGCATAAACAGCATAGATGCAGATGTGGAATGATTCCAAATTCTCATAAACAGCATCGATGAGAATTTGGAATGATTCCATATTCGCATCTACAGCATAGATGCAAATGTGGAATGACTCAAAATTCGCATAAACAGCATAGATGAGAATGTGGAGTGATTCCATATTCTCATCTACAGCATAGATGAGAATGTGGAATGATTCCAAATTCGCATAAACAGCATAGATGAGAATGTGGAATGATTCCATATTCGCATCTACAGCATAGATGCAAATGTGGAATGACTCCAAATTCGCATAAACAGCATAGTTGCAGATGTGGAATGATTCCACATTCGCATCTACAGCATAGATGAGAATGTGGAATGACTCTAAATTCGCATCTATAGCATTTATGAGAATGTGAAATGATTCCATATTGGCATCTACAGCATAGATATAAATGTGGAATGACTTCAAATTCATATAAACAGCATTGATGCGAATGTGGACTGATTCCATATTTGCATCTACAGCATAGATGAGAATGTGGAATAACTCCAAATTGGCTTAAACAGCATAGATGCGAATGTGGAATGATTCCATATTCTCATCTACAGCATAGATGCGAATGTGGAATGATTCCATATTCACATCTACAGCATAGATTTGAATTTTCATCTTTTTTATATGTAAATAGATTGGAATGTGGAGTATCTCACATTCCACATTCCACATTTACATTTATTGTTTTGGTTCATGGATTGGATTTTGGAATATTCCACATTTTCATCTATTGCATTAGTAAATAGATTGGAATTTTGAAACTTCCATATTCCGCATTCCACATTCCACATTTGCATCTATTGCGTTAGTAAATAGATTGGAATTTTGAAACTTCCATATTCCGCATTCCACATTCCACATTTGCATCTATTGCATTAGTAAATAGATTGGAATTTGGAGTCTTCCACATTCCACATTCCACATTCCAAATTTGCATCTATTGTATTCGTCAATAGATTGCAATTTTGAATATTCCACATTTGCATCTTTTGTATTTGGGACTATTATAATAAAAAATAAATTATCACAAACTTCATGTATTGCCAAGAAAAAAAAAATTGGAGTCATTCATCAGGTTGTTTCGCTAGTATTAAATATTTTTAGAGTTCTTTAGTTCTACTTCCTTTGTGGACAGGAAACAGGAAGTGCATTTGGAGCAGGTAAGCATCAGCGCAAGGTAGGTGAAATACTGCCTCCAAAAACACTGTAAGTTGATTCTTTTTTTCAAAGAGACTTTAGTATTTATTGAAATGTTTTGAACTTTCTGTAAATTTTATTTTTGTTTTTAATCTTTAAACGCATCACTTTGGAATCATTTTTTGTTAATCTTTTTACACTGCCGTCTAGTTCATAGCTCAATAGCTATTGATAGCATTTCTGCGGCTGGAATCTACTTGTCCATAGACACAAACAGCTTGATTGTTTACCTTTTAATTTCCTAGGNTTTCGCTAGTATTAAATATTTTTAGAGTTCTTTAGTTCTACTTCCTTTGTGGACAGGAAACAGGAAGTGCAGTTGGAGCAGGTAAGCATCAGCGCAAGGTAGGTGAAATACTGCCTCCAAAAACACTGTAAGTTGATTCTTTTTTTCAAAGAGACTTTAGTATTTATTGAAATGCTTTGAACTTTCTGTAAATTTTATTTTTGTTTTTAATCTTTAAACGCATCACTTTGGAATCATTTTTTGTTAATCTTTTTACACTGCCGTCTAGTTCATAGCTCAATGGCTATTGATAGCATTTCTGCGGCTGGAATCTACTTGTCCATAGACACAAACAGCTTGATTGTTTACCTTTTAATTTCCTAGGAACTGGAGTCAATATGGCAGAAGTAGAACTGGTTTGTCCCTTTCCACGATCACACCCTGTAAGTCCGATTTTTCACCAAATATGTCATTATTGTCACTTGCAGAGTATCTTTTCTCTCGTGTCAAAACATCTCTTTGATATTGCAGACTTGCAGGATCGAGGCTGAGGTCCTACCTCATGCAGGTCACAATAAAACAGCTCAACGTCCAGNGCATCACTTTGGAATCATTTTTTGTTAATCTTTTTACACTGCCGTCTAGTTCATAGCTCAATAGCTATTGATAGCATTTCTGCGGCTGGAATCTACTTGTCCATAGACACAAACAGCTTGATTGTTTACCTTTTAATTTCCTAGGAACTGGAGTCAATATGGCAGAAGTAGAACTGGTTTGTCCCTTTCCACGATCACACCCTGTAAGTCCGATTTTTCACCAAATATGTCATTATTGTCACTTGCAGAGTATCTTTTCTCTCGTGTCAAAACATCTCTTTGATATTGCAGACTTGCAGGATCGAGGCTGAGGTCCTACCTCATGCAGGTCACAATAAAACAGCTCAACGTCCAGTTGTCCGTTTTGTCATTGCAGTGAGTACGGCATTTATTTTCATGATAAGACATTTTGATTGAGACAATAATGACTGAAAATTGATTTCTTCTTCTTCTAGCCTTGCTGCAGACCATGGGATGCGGAATGCTGGTTCTGCATCCTGACGGGTGTTGTAGTAATTGTTATCGTCCACCAACAATGACCAGAGTAGTATATAAAAAAGGGTTTTATTAGTACAATCTCCGAGTCTTATTATCAACTTTGTTACATTTTTGGATGGTACATTTATTTCCAAACAAGACTTTAAAAACTTATAACTAAAAAGACTAAGGATTATTTTCAGATAAGAATACAATGAAGAATTACATATTGGTATGTATGGCGCACAAAATTTTCCAACCTTACATTTTAAGGTATAGACCTTACTATTCAACCTTACTTGTAAGGTCTAAAGGTAGATGTCACGTTTTAAAAATCTTCAAAGGGCATGAACTTTTTTTTTTACTGCAGCTGTTTTTGAGCTATTTTGGATGCTTCAGACCCCTTAAATGAGGGGGTTATCAGGGTAATAAAAAAATTCCACATTTGCATCTAAATCTGGGACAATACTACACTTCAACCTTAGTTACCAATCTATCGTTATCTTGTGAAGTTGGAATCAATGGTTAGTTACAATAATAAAAGTGACAAGAAGGCAATGAAGAATTACATATATGTACCAATGGGGCACAATTATTAACTGGGAATGAATAATTCCAGATTTGGAATGGCAAGTTGGAATGACCAATTCCGGATTTGGAATGGCAAATTGGAATGACCTATTCCGGATTTCCATCTACGACATTGAATTTTAACTACCAAGGGCATGACGTTTTTTTTGCCGCAGCTATTTGGTTTAGTCAGTGGGGGGGGGGGGCTTAAGTTTGGGATCACAGGGACCCAATGGAGAGCAAGGCACAGGGCTTTGCTTCAGACTCCTAACATAAAGGGGTAAACGGGATAATTAAAAATTCCACATTTGCATCTAAATCTGGGGCAATAGATGTGAAGTTGGAATCAATGGCTGGATAGCAATAGATGTGAGGTTAATCTACAACTAAATAGCTTGAAAGACAGTTACAATAATAAAAGTGACAAGAAGGCAATGAAGAATAACATATAGGGCACAATTTGTAACTGGGATTTGCCAATTCCAGATTTGGACTGGCTAGTTGGAATGACCAATTCCGGATTTGGAATGGCAAGTTGGAATGACCAATTCCAGATTTGGAATGGCAAGTTGGAATGACCTATTCCGGATTTCCATCTACGACATTGAATTTTAACTACCAAGGGCATGACGTTTTTTTTGGCGCAGCTATTTGGTTTAGTCTGTGGGGGGGGGCTTAAGTTTGGGATCACAGGGACCCAATGGAGAGCAAGGCACAGGGCTATGCTTCAGACTCCTAACATAAAGGGGTAAACGGGATAATTAAAAATTCCACATTTGCATCTAAATCTGGGGCAATAGATGTGAAGTTGGAATCAGTGGCTTGATAGCAATAGATGTGAGGTTTGAATCTACAACTAAATAGCTTGAAAGACAGTTACAATAATAAAAGTGACAAGAAGGCAATGAAGAATTACATATTTGTACCAATGGGGCACAATTATTAACTGGGAATGAACAATTCCAGATTTGGAATGGCAAGTTGGAATGACTAATTCTGGATTTGAAATGGCAAGTTGGAATGACCTATTCCAGATTTCCATCTACGACACTGAATTTTAACTACCAAGGGCATGACGTTTTTTTTGGCGCAGCTATTTGGTTTAGTCCGTCGGGGGGGGCTTAAGTTTGGGATCACAGGGACCCAATGGAGAGCAAGGCACAGGCCTATGCTTCAGACCCCTAACATAAAGGGGTTATCAGGATAATTAAAAATTCCACATTTGCATCTAAATCTGGGACGATAGATGTGAAGTTGGAATCAGTGGCTAGATAGCAATAGATATGAAGTTGGAATCAATGGCCAGATAGCAATAGATGTGAAGTTGGAATCTACAGCTAAATAGCTTGAAAGACAGCTACAATAATAAAAGTGACAAGAAGGCAATGAAGAATTACATATCTGTACCAATGGGGCACAATTATTAACTGGGAATGAACAATTCCAGATTTGGAATGGCAAGTTGGAATGACTAATTCCGGATTTGGAATGGCAAGTTGGAATGACCTATTCCGGATTTCCATCTACGACATTGAATTTTAACTACCAAGGGCATGACGTTTTTTTTGGCGCAGCTATTTGGTTTAGTCCGTGGGGGGGGGCTTAAGTTTGGGATCACAGGGACCCAATGGAGAGCAAGGCACAGGGCTATGCTTCAGACTCCTAACATAAAGGGGTAAACGGGATAATTAAAAATTCCACATTTGCATCTAAATCTGGGGCNAGCAATAGATGTGAAGTTGGAATCTACAGCTAAATAGCTTGAAAGACAGTTACAATAATAAAAGTGACAAGAAGGCAATGAAGAATTACATATCTGTACCAATGGGGCACAATTATTAACTGGGAATGAACAATTCCAGATTTGGAATGGCAAGTTGGAATGACTAATTCCGGATTTGGAATGGCAAGTTGGAATGACCTATTCCGGATTTCCATCTACGACATTGAATTTTAACTACCAAGGGCATGACGTATTTTTTGGCGCAGCTATTTGGTTTAGTCCGTGGGGGGGGGCTTAAGTTTGGGATCACAGGGACCCAATGGAGAGCAAGGCACAGGGCTATGCTTCAGACTCCTAACATAAAGGGGTAAACGGGATAATTAAAAATTCCACATTTGCATCTAAATCTGGGGCAATAGATGTGAAGTTGGAATCAATGGCCAGATAGCA
>RPOG01005558.1:9017-30967 GCA_008086565.1 Thalassoma bifasciatum | reverse complement strand
CTCTCGCTTCGACATGGATGGAGCTGTCTTTGTGGAAGGTGATCTTGGAACAGTTAGGGAGCGAGAGTCAGTGCCAGGAGTGGGCTCTGTGCCAGCCATAGGCAGAGCTGAGCCCAGAGCATGGCATGGCTGCTGCCGCAGAGAAAATGGCGGCCTTCGCTGAGGCATTATCCCAAAACAGTCCTGTACGAGAAGACGTAGTATATGTTGGGGAATTAAAGAGGTGCGTGTAAACAAGAACTAGAAAGCAAACATAGGTTGGTGGCCCTTCAGTACAATGTCACAGAACAGCGTCAGAGTTTTTATCATGACCTTGATCATCCCTGTGCCACTGCCTCTCCCTGGCATCACTCAGACCATTATAAAGGAAAGGGAAACTGTAATCTTATCACACAAGAGTCGGGACACCTTTTTCTAATGGAACAGAGAGTGCCTTCTGAAAATGTTCGGGAGTGCACTTCCTTTTTTGAAGACGTCTGATCAAACAACCAAGTTATCTCGAAGAGGCTCTGGTGTGAAAACAAACTGCCATTCTTGGGTCAAGCAAAGCATCTTTCACCATCTCTCTCATGACAGGAGGAAAAAAAAACAAAAAACGAAGACCCCGGTGAAGAAGCGAAAAATGGATGACATTATCCAAAGGTGACAGAGAGGCAGGAGTACATCCCCAGCAGCATGCCTAATGTTCAGCCATTTTAGGAGGGTTCAGTGAGGGAGCTCCTGTGTGCTCTGAATGACTAAGTGTCTCTCCCTGATTGGGCAGCACCTCCTGAATTCTGATGTGATTCATTTGACTGACAGGCATCACCTTGGGAACCAGCTACAGGATGGATGTGGGTCTAGATTAAGGGGAAAGTTAAAGCTTTTGTTGTTCAGTTGAATCTGCATCTTTGCGCTTAGAGTTTTCTAACTCTGCTCGCTCTCTCTCTCTCACATGAGCCGCCACGTGCAACAAGTAAACGTGCACTAATTTCTAAGGCACATTATCGTCTCTTGGGTCATGCATCTTTGAGTTTAATTGCTCCTTTCTTTAAACGCATCTTTCCTCGTTTCGACAGGGCTCGGGTCAGAACCAAAATGAGTCATCGAATCAGAGTCTATGCAGTGTGGGTTCACTCAGCGACAAAGAGCTGGAGGTATGACTCTGTCACTTCTTTAGACTTTCCACGAACATCTCTCTGTGTCACCTGAAGAGACGCATGTTTGATTCAGACTCTTTTTTTTTTTCACTTACAGACTCCTGAGAAAAAGGCGAACGACCAGAGAGTGAGGAAACGGAAAGCAGACCATTTTGACAGCAGCCAAGGTAGCACTGACCCGCTGTGATCCTCTCATCTCATTTCTCACATACCCTCCTCTCTGACACCCTGCCTCTCTCTCTCTCTCCTCTAGGCAAAGCAGGAGCAAGGGGACATAAAATTAGCGATTATTTTGAGGTAAGGAGGAAGAGATCGTCTCAGACTTTGTGTTCATCGTGTGTTCAGCAGAGCTCGTGTCCAGTATCGACTCACATTTCATCCTTTCCTTCTAACCCCCTTTTAAACCATCTCTGTTTGTATGTTGAACTGCTTTCTTCTTCTTCTGTCTGTACTTGTCTGTCAGTTTGCGGGAGGTAGCGGTCCTGGTACCAGCCCTGCGAGGGGAATCCCACCAGTGGTCCGCTCTTCCCCACAACATTCGCTCTCCAACCCCCCTGTCACGGTGAGCATGTTTGCTCTAGTCGCTCTCATGCTTTTTGATCCCCTAATACTCTTTCCTGCCATTCTCTTTGTCATGCTGGTAATTAGCACAAAGAATGAAGTCTGTTTACAGTTGTGTGTTTGAACCCAACATTTCTGGCAATTGAGAACTGGCTCCTGTTAAGAATCAAAAAGAAATGGTTCGATTCATTGACATCATTAACCTCTATTCTTAACGATTCCCTCATCAGTTCTTTACATTTCATAAATGACAGTTTCCCAAGAAAACTCTGATTCAGGATTTTCACAAAGATTCAGATTCAACATGTTACACGTCTCCTAATGTACCAAAACCAATACAGAGGACATGTTTAGGAAATTGCATTGATTTGCCAGTGGTTCGCAAACATCAATGTAACTTTGTTTTTTTCATCACAGAAAGATATCACAATTCCATTTTGTGAACAATACATAAAACTCAAAATGTGAAAACACTTACAGGTAAATGTGCAGTATTGTGGTCGAATTCACGAAAAATACGGCAAGCTCAAGGTCCCAACAAACCAAAGCATTGTATGGTGGCCTACTTCAGTCAATAACATACAAAAAACAAATACTTCCACTTTAAGTGATGTGCAATTTTTACTTGTTTTTATTTATTTACATCCAGAGATAGTTACACCCATTGACCAGTTTCATATTTATTTACTTGTAAACTCAGAAAAGTGTTGTTGAAAATCTGTAAAGCGACTATTCGTACACAGAAAATTCAAATTGATTAGAGAATCGACGAAGAATCAGATCGATAAGGGCACTGGTATCGATAAGATCTTATCAAAGAACATCCTTACTTGAGAAATAATCCCAGTTTTTTTCGTCTCAAGACATCTTTGCTACGACAGGTTCAAGTTTCTATCATTTTCAAACTGATGGTGTTTAGATTTGATGACACCGCGTGTGTGTAAAGCTCTCATTGGACGGATGTTTCTGCCTCCTAGGTGCAGCAGGGAAGCCCGTCATCCGTGAGCTCGGTCAACACAGACCACTCAACGTGTTCACTGAAGCCTGTTTCTCTTCACATGCTCCACAAAGCCACACAGGTACTTTTCTCGTTTTTTAAGGAAGTTTGTCTTAAACGTGTGTACAAACTTGAACAATCAAAACAAGTTTGACTTTTCCTGGGTTTTTGTTTTCCAGTGATGTAGAATGAAGAGTAACTGTAACTCTGTTTTTGCTCACTGTGCTCTGTAGTCTGACCTTACCATAGAGAAACTAACAGCAATGGAGAACAACAAGAACTCAGACCTGGAGAAGAAGGAGGGCCGGATAGACGATTTGCTGAGGGTACTAATCTCATTAAATGTGCTCGCCAGTTTTGATTGCTATTAGAAAATCACAAGCAGTATTAGAGCTGAAAGTGTGTATTCTCTTCATTCTTTGAAACTGACTCTTTCCCTGCTCGTTTGTATGATCTTCTGCAGGCAAACTGTGATCTGAGGAGACAGATCGATGAACAGCAGAGGATGCTCGAGCGATACAAAGAACGTTTAAATAAGTGTGTCACCATGTCCAAGAAGCTGCTAATTGAAAAAGTATGTTGATTTCCTTTGTGGGTTTTGAAACTTTCCTGTCTTCCCTGAAATAGAAGCAGTTTAACTCCTGCGTCTTTTTTTTCCTCATCTCCAGTCTAAACAGGAGAAAATGGCGTGTCGGGACAAAAGCATGCAGGACCGACTTCGACTGGGTCACTTCACCACGGTTAGACACGGAGCTTCATTCACAGAGCAGTGGACGGATGGATACGCTTTCCAAAACCTTATAAAGTGAGCGTTTTACACTTCTCCTGACAAACTTTACCTCGTCCTCAGTCTGAAGTAATATCAGTGAGCAAACAACTCCCCTCACTCTTCTCCTCTGTGAGCGATCATGATAAGTAATGAATGAACCAGAGTTTGTTATTGTTTTTACACAAGCACATGTTCCATTGAAGAGGTCAAGGTTACACTTTAACCAGTGCATCAGACTCACATGTTATGTTTTTTTTTCTCTTTCCAGACAACAAGAAAGGATTAATTCTCAACGAGAAGACATCGAAAGACAGAGGAAACTTCTCGCCAAACGCAAACCTCCGTCAATGGCTCAGACTCCGCCCCCGAGCCTGGAGCAAAACAAACGCAAGAGCAAGACCAACGGGACAGAAAGTGAAGCGTACGATGCTTTTGTTTGTCAATCATCATCTCTCTTGTCTCTTTTTTTTAATGTAAAGTCACTGAGGTTTGCCCTTTGACCTTACAGGTTATCACAGGCAGAGTATCACGAGCAAGAGGAAATCTTTAAGCTACGACTAGGCCATCTTAAAAAGGTACGTCTTGTGCATCATTGACTCCATTAACATGCACACCATGTTCTGATTAAGGTCCATAATCTGGCAACATTCTCAAAAGGTGTTTACATGCTCAGAAGCTCCTGGAATATTCCAGTTTTCGTTGTAATTAGTATACTCTGAATAAACAGTAGCAGGAGTAGCAGTCGTGTCATGACAAGACAAGACGTCATTCAGGGGCGTTTTTATGCAAACACTGTAACGACATTTCCTCCAAGTAGTCCAAGTTGCCTGCTTTATTCCATCATGTGTAATATTCATATCCCGTCTTCATTAAAGTGTGACTTGAAGCTTCGTTCTCATTCACCTTCAGCTACAGGCTCAAGTTTATGGGCTGAGATTTGTACCATCAGAAGTTTAATTCGAAAAGCATGTTTTGAAATTTCATTTATTTGCTTTGGAAATTGTAGTTTACCTCCTTGAAAATTCAACTCTTTATATTCCTAAAATTTAAAAATATAAAATTTAATTTCAGCTCGTTGAGTTTGGATTCAGTTTTACGGTTCAATTGTTTGACAGTAATGTAAAGTTAGAAACAGACATGAAGAGGATTACTGTAAACCTGTGCTCGATTAGCTTTCCTTTCACATGTTAATGACATGAAGGTTGTTCCACCCTGAACTGAAATTGAGTTCTGAAACTGAATCCAAATTTTACGACTGAAATTCTATTTCATATTTTTGAATTTTGGGCATACGGAGTGTTGAATTTCCAGTAGGTAAAATGACATTTGAATGCATCTTCATTCAATTTCAAAACATTCCATTTGATTTCAGATCATTCTTTTTTAGACTCAATAAATTCTTTCAATTTCCTATGGCACAAATCTCAGCACATAGATGTTGAAAGCTCACGTCAGCCATTGTTAAGAAATTCCTCCATGTCCGTAAAATAGTTTAAACTATTTGGGTTTGAGACGCTGGTATTGTTTTGTTTTTTAGCTTTAGCATACACCACCTTTAAGGTTTTCCACATATGTTTCATCTGGTTGGTCATTTGCTGAAGACCTGTTTCTATAAGCGTGTCGCACACTCTTCTAAAAATATCACTAGCTTTTCCTATTTGAATGCATCAATTTGTCTACTCCTTTCCCCAAAAGATCTTTTGCTTTCTCAACATGGTGATCATTTAATAATTGGAAAATGAGCTTAATCAGGTTATGACAACTGGAATACTATCTGATTGATACAGGAATATGGTTTGCATGTAAAGGTAGTCAGTGCAAGTTTGTGTTGACGTGTTTTAATTCGTACAAAATTCATCATCATTTTGTTTTTCCTTTTCCAGGAGGAGGCGGAGATCCAGGCAGAGCTGGAGAGGTTGGAGCGAGTGCGAAACCTGCACATTCGGGAGCTGAAAAGGATCCACAATGAAGATAATTCCCAGTACGTCTTATGACACAACTTTTCCACTTCATTTGTGATGATTTATACTTGTGCTCCACTCACTTACACAACTTTAACTGTGTCTAAACCTGCACAGATTCAAAGATCACCCCACGCTAAACGACAGATACCTGCTGCTCCATTTACTTGGAAGGGGAGGTTTCAGTGAAGTTTACAAGGTGAGAGAAGAATTATTTTGGTTTTCTTGGGGAGTCCTCTCTGAGATTTTTGAGTTAAACTTGGAAAAACTGACTTCTTACATGGAGTAACTGAAGACAGTAAAGTTGCGTACTTTGAAAAGTATTTCAGGATGATGTTTCTTTCACTTGTCGGATTACGTCAACACTTTAAAAATGATGAATGAACATAATCATTTCATATGAAGCAAGAATCTCACTGCTGCTAAAACAAAGTCATCCCTAAAGCATTTCCTCACTCATACGTAACTTTTCTTTTTCAGGCTTTTGACTTAACAGAGCAAAGGTATGTCGCGGTAAAAATCCATCAGCTAAACAAGAACTGGAGGGATGAGAAGAAAGAAAATTATCACAAGTGAGTTTTGTGGCAGTTTAAAACAATAGACTATGAATAATAAACATATAAAACGTGATGTTAATGTTTAAACATTCTGTTTTTTTGCAGACATGCATGCAGAGAATATAGAATTCATAAAGAGCTGGATCATCCACGAATAGTTAAACTATACGACTACTTTTCGCTCGACACTGACTCGTGAGTAATTTCCAGGAATCTAATGTTTACACTTTCATGTCAGAGCATTTTTTTTTAACCCTCTGTTTCTCTCTTTCTGTGGAGCAGCTTCTGCACAGTCCTGGAGTACTGCGAGGGCAACGACCTGGACTTCTACCTAAAGCAGCACAAGCTGATGTCAGAGAAAGAGGGACGCTCCATCATCATGCAGATTGTTAACGCCCTCAAGTACCTCAATGAGATCAGACCACCTATTATCCACTACGACCTCAAACCAGGTGCGTCTGCACACTCCAAAGAAAAGGAGAAGTTTACTTCATACCCCCAAACTCATGGAGTTATCTTCCTTCATGATGATTTTGCTCTGCCTAAAAAAAGCCCTGACTTACTAGATTTACCACACGGTGCAACTTTAACATCTTTCAGTCACCATTCTGCCTTATTCCTGATGAAATTAAGCTGACAAAGTTTAAATAAGTTCTTGTTACTTGTCAGTAAACGGTTATTTAAAGGGACAGTGAGGACTTTCTAAGTGAACCTGAAAAAGTCTAATCTCTAGATATATTCCTGATCATAAACCACAATTTAAAACGAGATTATTACCGATAAAAAAGTGTTATTTCGAGTTGGACTAGGCTGGATCGATTTCTTCCAAGTCTTAAGTTTCTATGACAACACAACACAGGCTGACAAAGTGCATCAGTGAGAGGAGAGATCTGAGTTTTTCTGTGCTGGAAATTATTTCTGTGATTTATTTAGTAGAAATAGTGAAAACCATCTGACGTAAAAGGGACAGAAGGGCAGAAGAAAGATTAACAGGAGAGAGATAGAGCACAAGCTAAGGGCTAAAACAGGAGCTAATCTTTTTGTGCAGCAGTTATTCTGCAGTAATCTGCTCAAACCTGAGAGTCTATCAATAAAATGAAGAGCCAGGTTACGTTTGCTCTGCTTGGTGAGGTTGGAGTTGGTAGTTGAGCACTGGTAGGACACAACCAGGATTCACTAACGTTACATGTAACTGTCACGTCTCAGAGCACCGGGCTTGTGAGTGGCTAAACTAAATGTAACCGGCGACTAAACTATGCCACGAACTTTCAAACTGTTGATAAAAACCATAGACTGTATAATGAGTGGACGTAACGACGTTCGGTTCAAACTGAAGCCTCCAGCAGATGCCCCGCCCCCTGGTGTCTGGCTGCAGTATAGGTCATAAGCCCCGCCCCCTGGTGTCTGGCTGCAGTATAGGTCATAAGCCCCGCCTCCCCATGTATTCCAGATATGAGCCGGGAAAACTTAAAAAAATTACGATACCTCGTAGAAACGTTTTTCTCATCTTTACGCTAAGGTGGTATGATGATGTCATCTGGCTGCATGGTGTTCAGGTTTTTTTTTTTTTTCTGAGAAGTTAGTTTCTCATTAGTTGTTGGACGTTAAAAACCGCGATATAAGTTTTGTTTTACGATAGCTGACAGCTGCCGTTCGTGAGTAGTTTTATCGAGGATATAAGAAACTTCGGGAAAGAGCCAAAAGGAGACTAAACCTTCTGAAGAAGAAGAAATAAATATTTTTATTTCTCTTTTTTACTTGGCTCCACCGGAAATTCTCTACTGCGCAGACTCTGGCTGCACAATGGCGGCTAGAGAAACGGGGTTTTTTGGCTTCAAAAACGTAGAACGGTGACAGGCGGAAGCACGCTGTCCATTCTATATACAGTCATTGATAAAAACATTACCTCATTATGTTGTGTCTGGTAAAAAGTTGTCTTGAAAAAGAAAAGTAGAGTTAAAAGGAAAGATCTCATGTTTTCCTTCATGTCTTCTTCCTCTCCAGGTAACATCCTCCTCGTGAACGGTACGGCCTGTGGAGAGATTAAAATCACAGATTTCGGTCNGGATATAAGAAACTTCGGGAAAGAGCCAAAAGGAGACTAAACCTTCTGAAGAAGAAGAAATAAATATTTTTATTTCTCTTTTTTACTTGGCTCCACCGGAAATTCTCTACTGCGCAGACTCTGGCTGCACAATGGCGGCTAGAGAAACGGGGTTTTTTGGCTTCAAAAACGTAGAACGGTGACAGGCGGAAGCACGCTGTCCACTCTATATACAGTCATTGATAAAAACATTACCTCATTATGTTGTATCTGGTAAAAAGTTGTCTTGAAAAAGAAAAGTAGAGTTAAAAGGAAAGATCTCATGTTTTCCTTCATGTCTTCTTCCTCTCCAGGTAACATCCTCCTCGTGAACGGTACGGCCTGTGGAGAGATTAAAATCACAGATTTCGGTCTCTCCAAGATCATGGATGACGACAGCTACAACTCAGTGGACGGGATGGAGCTGACGTCGCAGGGAGCGGGAACGTACTGGTGAGATTTACACTCTGAGCTCAGTGCTGAAATAATTCACTGTGTCTTCATTTCTTCACCCACCACGGATTAGATAAGAACATTATCCTGCTGTGTGGAGATATATTTTGTGCTATAGAGGGGAATAAAAGGCTCAAATGTACACATAATACCTTTTTAGAGCATCATGCAAAGAATTAGGATACACGTGTACCAAAAAAGAAAATATGGGAAGCAAATAACCAGGATTTCAAGATTTTATCCACTGACAAATACCTTTCGTGGGTTTAAACGCTTCCTCTTTGATCACTGAAATTTAATCTCCATGTGTACACATAAGTTGGATAAATCCCTTTAAGTCACTTTAAAGAAGTGAGAGCAATGCGAAAGCAGAAAGCTGCGTCATTTATGGAAACTGTAACAGCAGCATGAATGAAAGTAAAGATGTTTTCATTTTGTGTGAAGAATATGTTCTGTGTTGAGGGAATTCTGGTTCATGTTGATGTTTTTCTCCTTCAGGTATTTGCCTCCTGAGTGTTTCGTGGTTGGAAAAGAGCCGCCCAAAATCTCCAATAAGGTGGACGTGTGGTCTGTTGGGGTCATTTTCTACCAGTGTTTGTACGGTCGAAAGGTAAGAGGGACACACGGATTTCTCTTTTTTTTGATAGTTTTGTGTTATCTTTGTCTCATTAACGCTTCCTCTGTTTGCTCTTCAGCCTTTTGGTCATAACCAGTCCCAGCAGGACATCCTCCAGGAGAACACCATCCTGAAGGCCACAGACGTGCAGTTTCCCCCAAAACCAGTAGTAACACCTGAAGCTAAGGTATCTGACTCTCTTCCCTTCTTGTGGTTCATTAATTCATCTAAACCAGTATTTCCCAACTTTATGTGGGTTGTGACCTCATTTTTATATCACTATTTTCCAGTTCCCCTATGAAATTTACTTTCTAAAAATTAATATCTCAGCAGTAGTACTTGGGCTGTACGGTTTCAGGAAAAGATCTTATTGCGAATTTTCTGGCAGATACAGCGATTTCAATTCAATCAAACTTCAGTGAAATTTTTCACAATTTAAAGTCAATTTACAAACTTGACAGAAAATTACATAAAACCATTGAAACATCAAAAGCTTTTACTCCAACGTGAAGATGAAAATGAAAACTGAAGGTAAGAATTGTTTCCGACTTTGAGATAAAAGGTCAATATTTTGATATGAAAAGTGGAAATTTTGAGAAATAAAGACAAAATTCTAGGACAAAATGTCAATAAACTTCTTGAGTTTAAGAAATCAATTCAATATTATGTGAAAAAAGTCCAAACTTTCTCATTTAAGGTCAAAATTTTAAGATGACTAAGGTCTCTAAGTTTTGAAATAAAGGCAATGTTTGAGATAAAAAGTTGAAATTTTGATATAAAAAGTCAAAACTCTGAGATTAAAGTCAAAATTATATGAAATAAATACAAAATTAAAGCATAAAAGGCAAAAAAAAAGTTAAAACACACACACACACACACTTTGAGAAAACAATAGAGAAATAGACAAATGCTGTAAACTTTATGTACAAAAAATACTGGAGGAGTGAGTTAAATATTTTGGTTAGTGGGCACTAAAGCGGTACATGCAATGATGGTGTCCAGGAAGAAGCAAACAGATTGGTCCTTGATGGGTTTTTGTGTGTGTGTGTGTGAGGGGTTTGTATAATCTGGAAGCAAATTAAAAACTCAAAAATATTGTCGGGGAAAAAAAAAATTCATAAAACCTTTTATCATAGTTTTAATAGTTTTTAATATTACATATACACTTTACTTTTATACGAATCTTTCAAGGTGAGAGAAGAGCAAGTTTGAAAAAAGTTTGAGAGGAAGGAGGCATTGATAAACTCATTATAAAGGTGAAAAATAGTCGTGATTCAAGCAACGTTAAGAATGTAACATCCCCTCTTGAACAACTGCTCTTTAGCTTCAGTTAAAACTTTTTCTAACGTTCTTTACTAAGTTTAGTGAGGCAAACTTTTCTAAAGCATGTAAACAAAACCCCAACATTCCCAATATTGGGATACATTTTGAAATGGGAAAGCCGTAGCGCTATAACTGTATTAGGATGAAGCTTTTTTTATGATCAATTACTTGACATTTCAGACGACCACAAGGTTGAAAAACACTGATGTAAAGTTTGTTACTTTTTCAGTTGTGTGACTGATGTAGAATAATCCTCTCTCTCTCTTCTTTCCAGGCATTTATAAGGCGCTGTCTAGTCTACCGTAAAGAAGACCGCATCGACGTGCATCAGCTGGCCAGTGACCCCTTCCTCATGCCCCACATCCGCAAGTCTGTGGCCTCGTCGGGCTCCTCAGGCATGGCCGTGGCCTCCACGTCCAGCTCGTCGAACAGCAGCGCCTCAAACTGAGCTCGCCATCCTGACTGACTGACTGACCTGTTTGAAAGAGCGGGGGGGAGCGTTCACACGTTCAGACTGTGTCCCTCCCCCTCCGACAGCATCCCACTTTGCCATGAAGAGCCTCAGAGAAGCTGATTGGACGCTGGCAGGGGGCCTGGGTGAGAAGTCACGGCGAGGGTTGAGAAAGGGAGACCGGGGATCATCCCTCACACGTCCGCCCTCCTCGGCCGACCCGTCCTCCTTTCTCTTAACGGGTGGCGTCGTTCCGGGGGGTTCAAAGCCCCCGGACGACTCGACGACGCAGCGAGGAGCGAGGCTGTGTTGGTGGAAAGTGGGGTTCAGTGTTTGGGTTTTTTTCTTTTCTGCTTCAAAAGAGAAAACAAAAAGAACTGTTTCAGCTTGGCCAGATGGGACGGACTGCAGAGGCCTCGAACCCATTCGCACACACACACACACACACACACACATACACACACACACACACACACACTCATGCATGAGCCATCCTGGTCTGAGGTAGTCTGAACTCCCCTCCAACAAACATTTTGTTTGTCCTCATCTCCCAAAACTCCTCTGAGAAAACTGGTCTCTTATTGTATTGAACCCTAAATATCTATGGCACTATGTTACCCCCCCCCCCCCCTCCCCCCTCCCCTGCTGTCCTGGGTCACATGACCTGCTTCAATTCCAGATAGTTTGTGGCGAGGAGGGACAGAAGCAATTTTTCCCCCTCTTTCTCCTTTCTCCTGTGACCAAAGCTTATAACTTCCAGCTGGTGGCAGTGTTCCACCTCAGTTTTTATAACGAATGGTTTTAGAGTCGTGTTACTTGATATGAAGTGGAGGATGATGAGAAACGACCCCTTTTACATTTTCTTAGAAAACGTTTCGATTGAACCAGTTTTATGGGGAAACTGTTGTTTTTTCAAGTTGCCTTTAATTAGAACTGTTACTGTTTGATTGACCCCCCTTCCATAAACACATATTTATTTAGGTATGTTTGAATTTATTTTGGCCAATGGAATGCAAGGGACTGGTCTACCTAATCGTACC
This sequence comes from Thalassoma bifasciatum, assembly GCA_008086565.1. Taxonomy (NCBI): domain Eukaryota; kingdom Metazoa; phylum Chordata; class Actinopteri; order Labriformes; family Labridae; genus Thalassoma; species Thalassoma bifasciatum. Next base: position 19,017 of record RPOG01005558.1, on the reverse strand, counting down.
ATTGGGGGGAGATTGGGCCTTAGCAGAGAGTTGCATAAACCATTAAATACTATTGGTTAAACATGTTTGTTGTCGTGTGCCTTTGTCTGATTTAATCACTGGTTTCTTTTGGGGAACTTTTTAACTTTTTCTGTGCTTTTGTGCGTGTTTATGTGGTTATAAATAAAACCACTTGAAACTTAACACTGCCTGACCAAAAAAAAAAAAAGTCACCATCTGGATTTAACAGAGCAAATTGGTACAAGCCTCCTATTGGATAATTACTGCACGGGTGATTATCTTTCAGCTGGGAACAAGTTATTTAACCTCAGCTACTTCTCATTGGAGAAAGACACATCCTGTGATCGTGGAAAAGAGGTTAGTGTGAGAAAATAACTAAGGAAATTCATGCAGAAACGACTAAAATTGTGTTGAGAACTGTAAAAAACGTTATTAAAAACTGGAAGGATGACGAGGAAGCATCGTCTTCCAGGAAGAAATGTGGTTGGAAAAAAAATCCAGAATGATCACTTCAACATTTGGACAAATCAAATGGAAGAAAAAAAACAGCAGAAAAAATTTGACTTTCAATCTATGTCTCTGACTTTTATCTCAAATTTTTGACTTTTTATCACAAAATAATAACTTTTTATCCGATAATTCTGACTTTCTGTCATAAAATTTTGACTTTTATATATATGCCTCTGACTTTTTATCCCACAATTTTGACTTTCAATCTCAAAATATTGTGTTTATTACAAAATTTTTAATCTTTATCTCAAATTTTGACTTTTTCTTTCATAACATTAACTTTTATTCCCAAAATATTGACTTTTATCTCATATTTCTGATTACCTTGCCAAAAAAATTGACTTTTTAATCCCATAATTTTGAAATTTTATCTCGAAGTTTTGACTTCATACCCCAATTTTTAATTGTTTTTTTTATTTATTATTTTTTTTGCATTTTTTTGGCTATCTTCAAATTAAGACTTATCTCAAAATATTGACTTTATATGGGCACAAATGATTTTCCAAAGGTAATTTTTCACCTTCATCTATTTAACAGGCAGTAAAGGACTTCTGTAGAAATCTGAATAATATATATATATTTTTTTTTTTGCATAGTCGGGCAAAATTATAACAATTAAAACTGGAAGGATGATGGGGAACCATCGTCTTCCAGGAAGAAATGTGGTTGGAAAAAAAATCCAGAATGATCACTTCAACGTTTGGACGAATCAAATGGAAGAAAAACAACAGCAGAACTCAGGAGTGTGTTTAATAGTGAAAGTAAGAGCATTTTCACACACACAATGCAAAGGAAATTTAATGGATTTGTATCAAACAGCTGTGTAGCTTTAAGAAAAGGCTTCATTTTGTTAGGGAGTATAAAGATTTGACTCTGGAGGAGCGATGGGCGCATCAGGGTAAGAAGCGAGTTATATTTTTCTCATATAGGACTCCAGGGTTGAGAAATGCTGCCTCAATGAATCACTCACGTAGCAGATTAAACATTTTAATATTCATAATAATCCATTAACAAAAACAGTGAAATCAACTTCACAAGAAGTCTGACTGAAAAAAATGACAGAAATAGACAGAACTGTTTTTTATTGATGCCCAATCTTTGGATATTTCTCTCCATACGTTGTGGCTGCCTGACAGTTTGTTTGACCACTCTGCTGTGTTTACACCATAATCTTAAGATTAATATCATGAATCTGCTTCAGTTAGCTACGGTGGCCCTGAAGGCACATAGGAATAAATATTTTAAAAAAACAAAAAACAAATTTCACAGACCACAAAATAAATTTCATGAATCACAAAATAAATATTAAAAAAAACAGAGAGGAAAGGGTGGTACAAGGGTTTTATGATCAGTGAAATTTATTTTGCGATAAATGAAATTTGTTCCGTGACCCTTGGAATTTATTTTGCATTCAAATTTATTTTGTGATCCATGAAATTCATTTTTGTTCTGTTCATCAAACAAAAATGTTTTCATTTTTGAACGAAATATACATTTTTTAATCTTTTTTTTTTTAAAGTATAGATATATATTATTCATTGAACAAAAATACATTTCACAGACCACAGAACAACTTTTCTTAAATCATAAAATTAATTTCATGAATCACAAAATAAATCTCAAAAACAGAAAGGGTAGTACCAGGGTTTTATGATCAGTGAAATTTATTTTGCAATCAGTCAAATCCATTGAATATTTTTTGTGATCTCTGAAATTCATTTTTGTTCTATGAGAAATATTGTTGTTCTGAGATTTATTTATTTTTTGTTCTGTGAAATTTGTTATGTGCTTTTTCAAACATTTATTCCCGTCAGCCTTCAGGGCCACCGTAGTTATCTGTAAACTTCCCCAACTTTTGATCCACTGGCTGAACAAAAAGCTGGCGCCCTCTGCTGTTGCAGTTGTTTAATGATTCCTGATAATTATCAGCATGTATCAATGGTCTGATCCTGATTATAAGACGATTTTCAATGAAAAAAAACTTGTCATATTTTCTGGTAAATACGGTAAAAGTGGCCTGTTGGACACATTGGTTGGACACAAAGGAGAATTTCTGTTTGTCACAAACCCTCAGCTCATGACCTGAGACATGAGGGTTGGTAAGAGGAATCAGTTTAAAAATCAAACAGTTTAGTCTGTTTGCTTGGATTCCTCCTCAGTTTCTTTTGTGAAACAGACTTGACTCAGCAGCCAAACGTGTTGGCACAGGATCCTGGCAGAAACCTCGGCCTCAGGTTTGGAGGTGGTGACTCTTTACTCATCCTCTTCAGCTGGAAACCTCAGAGTTTTGTCTCTTGAACGCATCAGTTAAACTCAACTCAGGTCTTTTTTCTGACCACCGTGACTCTACAACCTTTTTCTGTTCCTGCTCCAAACCTGTTAAAGTAAAAAACTCTTCAGTTCTCCTGCAGTTTCTGTGGTTTCTCATCGTTTGAAGCCTCCTGGCAGAAAGGTGCTCGCTCTTTCCACAACTTGACATTATCCTCAGTCAGGATGAACGCCGGCCAGTTTCCGAGAACTTTGGCTTCAGGCTTTTAAACCTTTTTTTATTTTGCTCCTGTGCCACCAAAACCAAAAGTCTTCTCGTCTCCTTGTATCTCCTCAAAATAAAAATCCACCTGTGTGTCCAAACGCTTGGATTCTTTTCTAACCTTTCTTTATTAGCTCACTCTTACTTAATGTGTAAAAAAAACACTGAGCACAAAAAGATTGTTGAACACAAGAAAAAACAATAATGCAAGATATGACCCTGAGTTTTCAAATGTTTTGAGCCAAACTGAAATAATTAAGCAAACACAGTTAAATAAATATGAAATGGTTTTTCCACAGGAGATAAAGTCAACAGAATTAATGATTTCTCACAACAGGGCAGGACCCAAAACTATTTATTTACCTATTTAAAATTGTATATTTCACCAATTTTTATACATTTAAAACTGAATTAAGGATTAAATTTGAAATAAATCAATGCAAACAGGATTTTTTTTGTAATTCTTTGTAAGCCATTAGGTTCATTTTACAAGAAGATGCAAAACTACTGTGAGGAAACGCAAAAATTGTCCCCCTGTTTGGATAATTAAGTCAAATTTAAAGACAAATAGACACATTTTTTACATTTTATGTTAAAAAAATCGACCTTTTTGTCTGAAATTGTGACTTTCTATCTCAAAATATTGTCTTTATTTAAAAAAAATATGAATTGCTATCTCAAATTTTGACTTTTATATCAGAAGTTTTACTTTTTATCACAAAGAATTAACTTTTTATCTCATAATTCTGTTTTTTTATTTCTTTATTTTGACTTTTTATCACAAGATATCTTTTTATCTCATACTTCTGACTTTTTGACTTAAAATTTTGACTTTTATTTCATGTCTCTGACTTTTATCTCAAAATTTTGACTTTTTATCACAAAATAATAACTTTTTATCCAATAATTCTGACTTTCTGTCATAAAATTTTGACTTTTATATTTATGCCTCTGACTTTTTAATCCCACAATTTTGACTTTCAATCTCAAATTATTGTCTTTATTACAAAATTTTTAATCTTTATCTCAAATTTTGACTTTTTCTTTCATAACTTAAACTTTTATTCCCAAAGTATTGACTTTTATCTCATAATTCTGATTACCTTGCCAAAAAAATTGACTTTTTAATCCCATGATTTTGAAATTTTATCTCGAAGTTTTGACTTCATACCCAAATTTTCAATTTTCGAACCCAAAATATTGTTTTTTTTATTTATTATTTTTTTGCATTTACTTGGCTATCTTCAAATTTCGACTTATTATCTCAAAATATTGACTTTATATGGGCACAAATAATTTTCCAAAGGTAATTTTTCACCTTTATCTATTTAACAGGCAGTAAAGAGCTTCTGTAGAAATCTGAATTAAATCCAAAAAAAAAAAAAAAAAAAATTTGCAGAGTAGGGCAAAATTATTGTCTTTATTACAAAATTTTTAATCTTTATCTCAAATTTTGACTTTTTCTTTCATAACATTAACTTTTATTCCCAAAGTATTGACTTTTATCTCATAATGCTGATACCTTGTCAAAAAAAATTTGACTTTTTATCCCATAATTTTGAAATTTTATCTCGAAGTTTTGACTTCATACCCAAATTTTTAATTTTCAAACCCAAAATATTGTTATTTTTTATTTTTTATTTTTTTGCATTTATTTGGCTATCTTCAAATTTCGACTTATTATCTCAAAATATTGACTTTATATGGGCACAAATAATTTTCCAAAGGCCAATTTTTCACCTTCATCTATTTAACAGGCAGAAAAGGGCTTCTGTAGAAATCTGAATTTTTATTTTTTTTTATTTATTTTTTTTTTTGCATAGTAGGGCAAAATTATTGTCTTTATTACAAAATTGTTAATCTTTATCTCAAATTTTGACTTTTTCTTTCATAACATTAACTTTTATTCCCAAAATATTGACTTTTATCTCATAATGCTGATACCTTGCCAAAAAAAATTTGACTTTTTATCCCATAATTTTGAAATTTTATCTCGAAGTTTTGACTTCATACCCAAATTTTTAATTTTCAAACCCAAAATATTGTTTTTTTTTTATTTTTTATTTTTTTGCATTTATTTGGCTATCTTCAAATTTCGACTTATTATCTCAAAATATTGACTTTATATGGGCACAAATAATTTTCCAAAGGCCAATTTTTCACCTTCATCTATTTAACAGGCAGAAAAGGGCTTCTGTAGAAATCTGAATTTTTATTTTTTTTTATTTATTTTTTTTTTTGCATAGTAGGGCAAAATTATTGTCTTTATTACAAAATTGTTAATCTTTATCTCAAATTTTGACTTTTTCTTTCATAACATTAACTTTTATTCCCAAAATATTGACTTTTATCTCATAATTCTGATTACCTTGCCCAAAAAATTGACTTTTTTATCCCATAATTTTGAAATTTTATCTCGAAGTTTTGACTTCATACCCCAATTTTTAATTTTCAAACCCAAAATATTGTTGTTGTTTTTTTATTATTTTTTATTTATTTATTTGGCTATCTTCAAATTTCGACTTATCTCAAAATATTGACTTTATATGGGCACAAAGAATTTTCCAAAGGCCAATTTTTCACCTTCATCTATTTAACAGGCAGAAAAGGGCTTCTGTAGAAATCTGAATTAAATTTTTTTTTTTTTTTTTTTTTTTTGGTAGGGCAAAATTATTACACTTATTTATAAGCACTTAATAAAATAACAGATAATAATAGTTGATTTGAGTTCATGTTTCTCTCCATTGTAGTTAACGACCTCTTTGGGTCCGCGAGCCTCCTGTTTGGAACCATGCAAATACACGCACACGCGCGCGCGCACACACGGACTCGCAGGGAGCTTGTTGACGCGGCTTCATTCATTTGGAGCAGTGAGCTGATGCAGACGGAACCTCACAGTCAAACTCTCCTCATCCTCCGTCCTCACACACACACACACTCACACACACACACTCTCTCTCTCTCTTTCACTTCACTTTTTTTCCTTTGGGGTTTTTCTGCAACGTGTGTGTGTGTGAGTGAGTGTGTGTGTATGTGTGCACATGTGTGAGTGTGTGTGTGGTACAGTCTGTGAGCATGCAAGGCAGCGGACGACACCGAAACAAGGAGTTAAAGAAGAAAACATGGATAAAGTGGCAACTTCTCTTCTGCAAATGCACTTTATATTTATTCTTCTTCAGTCTGGAAGTCAGGAGCAGCGACTCTGGTGAGAAAAACATCAACTCTGTTTCATTTCATTGAAGTTAGAGTCAGAATAGAAGCAGACGAGACGAGCTCAGTGTGTGTGTGTGTGTGTGTGTGTGTGTGTGTGTGTGTGTGAGACGCGTTTGAGTGAGAAAAAGCAGAAGAAAGCAGGGAAAGAAGGAGGATATTTTCAGAGTTTTTCAGGATTTTGGAGTCTCGGAATCCCACGAACCTAAAGTCCAAGCTGTGAGTGGAACCAGATGTGGGGAGAAAAAGAAAAAGGGAGGAGGAGGAGGAGGAGGGGGGAGAAAGAAGAAGAAGAAGGGGAGCTGCTGCTGGCTTAGTTTCTCTTTTTGTCATTTCTTCAAAGATAAGAAGTTGGTCCAGAGCTGCAGATCTGTGTTTGTGTGTTTGTGTGTTTCTGCAGCTGCTGCCTTGTTTTTGGAGCTGGGATTGTAAAGCAGACGTAGTGTGACGCTTCATTTCTCCCCCCGCGGGCAGATGTGACCTTTACATCCTGTTACAGACTGTAATTAACACATCACAGCTTCAGTTCTGCAGCTACAGACCATCACATGTTACATGATGCTGTGATGATGCTGCTCACTCTAAACACTCTTCCTCACTCTTCTTCTTCTTTAATCTGCTGAGTTATCGCTCCACTTTGGTGTTAAAACTCATAATTATGTGGGTTAATTTACAGCCCTGCTCTCTGCACTCAGCTTCATCCACATCCTGAATAATCTGGAGCTGTTTTCAGACTCTTGACTCCTTCTCTGTTGATGTTCGGAGCTGAGGAAAAAAAAAATGCATGTTGTTGTGTTGTTGTTTTGATTTGGAAGGAAGAGGATTAGAGCCACTGGTATAAAAAAAAAAATGATGAAAAAGGTCCAATATTGAGTTTATTGTTATTCCAGGGAACAAAACAAAACAAAAACAAATGAAAAAGAAAACAAAGGAATTCTGGATAAGGAGTCAGAATTCAAATATGTGGGTCAATGACGTGACGTCCCTTTTTTTGTGTCTTGTGAATTGAGTATTTCATCACATGTATTTCTTTATTCTATGAAACCTGTGTTATTTGAACACATCTTTAAACTATTAAAATATAACATGTTTTTTTGTGTTTTGGTTCCTCAAACCCCCAAAATGTCAGGTGGTGCAACCGTCCTGACAAGTATCCACAGTAATTAAACTCTAAAAATTGAATGTCAGTTATTGTAAATGGAAATTAAAAATACAGTGGCATTATTTTATGCTTGAACCTTTTTAAATAAAACATTCTTTGCAAATAAAAAGAATTTTAAAGCTTTTGAGAAATTTAAAAAACTTTTGTCCCGTAATTTTCACCTTGTCAAATGTCAGGGTGGTGAAACCGTAACATTAGACTTTTATTTTAAAGTGAAGAGAATAAAACAGGAAACAGGAAACTGCATCAGCCAGAGGAGCCCAAATGACATTTGTGACCAAGTGGAAAAGTTTGTAGATTTCTCTGAAATACTGATAAAAAAGCTTTTTTCACTTCATTGGTGACTGGAACAATTTCCATGTCAGGTGGAACAACCAATGTAATAATGTGAAATGTTATTTTAACATCAAATTATTTATCTTATTCACAAATAAAAGAAATGAAACANTAAAAAACTTTTGTCCCGTAATTTTCACCTTGTCAAATGTCAGGGTGGTGCAACCGTAACATTAGACTTTTATTTTAAAGTGAAGAGAATAAAACAGGAAACAGGAAACTGCATCAGCCAGAGGAGCCCAAATGACATTTGTGACCAAGTGGAAAAGTTTGTAGATTTCTCTGAAATACTGATAAAAAAGGTTTTTTCACTTCATTGGTGACTGGAACAATTTCCATGTCAGGTGGTACAACCAATGTAATAATGTGAAATGTTATTTTAACATAGAATTATTTATCTTATTCACAAATGAAAGAAATAAAACACACAAAATGAAAATGTATGAGTCACTACAGACACTTGAGAGATACTTGCCAATAATTTCACACAGAAAAAATAACAGGAACATATAAATATATTTTCATTTATTTGGTTGCGCCACCTGACATTTTTGGGTGCTCAAATTAAAAATACTAAAAAATAATGAACCTAAAAACTTTGAAATGTTGGTCAACTACTGAAATCTGTCAGAAAACATAATTCTTCTCTCAGAAATATGTTTTTATCCATTTTCAAAGAACTTTTTAAAAATAAGTTTTTAGACCCTCTTTTTGTCATTGACCTTCTCACTGTTCTTGGGTCAAATATTGATATGTGATTAAAATGTGATTAATTAGATGAACTTTTTTAATCAAGTCACAGCCCTACTAATCATCTTTCAGAATAAGTGTTTTTACTTCTTCATGTTTCACAGATCATGAACTTTTATTCTTTCTCTTTGCAAAATAATCCTTGTCCAAGTCTTGAGCCGCATCCTTTTCCAGTCTTGTGTACCTCCATGCGCCATTCAGGATGTCCATAATCAGCAGATCAGTAGCTTCCAGCTGGTACAAAGTGGAGGCAGAATGGTGCAAAGCTGACCCTGATTTCAGATTTAACCTTGACCAAATTTCCCCATTTTAGTTTATCTACAATCTCCCACCGTGTCATGCGCCCCTGCAGCATGCTGTTCTTTTTATTAACTGCTCCACACTGTTCCCTGAACTAACAACGGGCTCCAGGTTCTTTTAGGGAGTGTAATCTTGTGCAATAAATTCCAAACTCAATAAAACTGAGTCAACTGCATGACAACCAGAGGATAGAAGGCTAAAACCGAGGAACGTTTGTTAGCTACGTGTTAGACACAGCCCAACAGTAAATCTGCTCGTGAGTCTGTCAGCCAAGAACTGCTTCGCCTGAGCTCCAATTCTACGGACAAGAACACTGGTTTCAGGGTTATTTCCAGCTTTTTAAAAGAGCTTGGTAAACCAGTAAAACTGTGAGCTGATTCTGGAATTATCTTGGCTTTTTTGTGTATCTAGACATCCTTTAGATACATGAAATCATGAAGAAATCATTCAATCTTTTAGGTTGTCCACCAGAGTGCACTCCCTCTCTGTCTTTTAAAGACATTCACTGTGCTGGCTGCTTTTAGCTTCACATTAGAGAGTAATGTTAGTGGATTATAATGTTGAACATTTTTGACATCTAGAACATCTTACAAAGTCCCTTTGCTGCAAAGATTGGTGCACATGTCATTTTGTAAGCTCATAGATTTTTAACAGCAGTATTATTTACAAAGCAACTGTCTCAAAATTAGGGTCAAGGGGTTGATGTTGATGGTGTGCAAACTGCGAAATTTAGTGTCGATCCAATAGCAAGTAGATAGGGGACCAGTATCAATGCCAACAACATTACTTTTTACATGTTAACATATGTGTCAAAAATTATTACAGTATAACACATCTGCTAAAGGGTCAATGACAAAAAGAGGGTCTAAAAACGTATTGTTAAAAAGTTCTTTGAAAATGGATAAAAACATATTTCTGAGTGAAGAATTATGTTTTCTAACAGATTTCAGTAGTTGACCAACATTTCAAAGTTTTTAGGTTCATTATTTTTTAGTATTTTTAATTTGAGCACCCAAAAATGTCAGGTGGCGCAACCAAACATATGAAAATATATTTATATGTTCCTGTTATTTTTTTCTGTGTGAAATTATTGGCAAGTATCTCTCAAGTTTCTGTAGTGACTCATACATTTTCATTTTGTGTGTTTCATTTCTTTTATTTGTGAATAAGATAAATAATTTGATGTTAAAATAACATTTCAC
>RPOG01005557.1:0-20500 GCA_008086565.1 Thalassoma bifasciatum | reverse complement strand
CTCTCTCTCTCCATCCTTGTTTTTGTCTTTTTAGCGGAGGAATGCCAGTCTGACTCTGACGCTGAGAGCTTCCTTGTTCCCGTAGCCGTTGGCGTTTCCCTGCTCGTTCTCATTCTTATCGTTCTGGCGGCTTTTTTCATCGGGAGAAAGAGAAACGCCGCCACAGGCTACGAGTCTTTCTGAAAAACCAGTTTAACCTTTAAAACCTTTAAACCCGGGACCATAAACTGACCTTCTTGCTGCTTTTCTGTCTCAGTGTGAATAATAACCTGTTGTTGTGATTTTTCCGTTTCACGCCGTCGTCGTAAACGAGCTCACGCTTTTCTTTTGATCGTTGATGTTTTGGCGTCGCTGTGGCGTCTGTTTCAGCCGAGCATCCAAACACGAGCTGACTCCGTCATGAAATCTTCTTTCCTCAAACCTTAGAGACCTGAGGTGAAGTTTCTGGGAAAACTTTTTCTCTGGAAATGTGACAGAGACAAAAGTTTGCAGAGATTTTTCTGCTTCTTTGACTTTTTTCTGGAAAAATCTGTGACTGTGAGCCGTGACAGGAGAGAACTGAGACGTTTCTGCTGCCTCTAAATAAGAGAGAGAGATTCAGAAGAAAAATCCTTTATTTCAGGAAGTTTCCTGTCAGGGAAAATGTTCAGAAAGTTTCTAACAGGAAAGGGAATGAAAAGTTGCTCCAGTTCAGGGAAAATTGATCCACCAGGAGGATTGTGGGTAGTTATGGTTCATGTTTCTGTGGTTTTCTCTGTAAAAACACCAGAAAGTCTGGAAAACAAACTGGTTTAATATCTTTATCTTTTCTTTCCCAGAAACTTTCCCAGGTTTGTTGATTATTTTCCTCTTTGATGTTTCAGCTGTTCAGGCCACAGAGACGCTGATTTTTTATTGGTTTAAATTTTCCCTCGTGGCTTTTCTCCAGATTTCTCTAACGATCTTGTTTCCCAGAGCGATGATGAATAATCACTTCCTTCTTTTTCTAACGTTTCCTCTTTAACCTGCTTTAACTCTGCTGTAACACCTGCTGCTCACTAAACCTCTAACCTTCGCTCTCTTCTGTCTCTCTCCTGTTTTCTCCTGTTTTCTCCTGTTTTCTCCTGTTTTCTCCTCTTTTTCCCGCTCGATCAGCTGAGGAATGTTTCCTGGACTCTGATCTGAGTTTTCTGGTTCCCATCGCCGTCGGCGTCGCTCTCAGCTTCCTCATCGTCCTCGTGCTGATCTCTTACCTGATTGGCCGGAGGAAGAGCCGCACTGGTTACCAGTCCGTATAATCTGACTCCTGCTGCTCCTCAACTCCTGCTCCTGCTCCTCCTCCTCCTTAAAAACTCCTCGATCTCCTCCAAACAGAACCTGCCGTCCTCTGTCTGCACACATTCAGATTAACTCCTCCTCCTCTTCCTCTCCTCCTCCTCCTGCTCCACCTTTTCTCCTCTTCCTCCTCCTCCTCCTCTCTCCTGCTCCTCCTCTCTCCTCCTCCTCCTCCTTGAGTTTCCTTTGGTTTCGCTTTAATGCCAGTGACTGAAACAAGAACCAAAACATTGATGATGAATTTTGCATCGTTTGATTGTGACTGCTGCATGTTTCTACATTTATGGCTGTGTTTGGCCTCCTGCTCCTTTCTCCTCCTTCCTCCTCCTTTCTCCTCCTTTCTCCTCTCTCCTCCTCCTCTCTCCTCCTCTCTCCTCCTTTCTCCTCCTCAAAGAGTTTCTCCTCCTCTCTCCTGCTCCTCCTCACAGAGTTTCTCCTCCTCTCTCCTGCTCCTCCTCACAGAGTTTCTCCTCCTCTCTCTCTCTGTACGATATTCTCATGTAAATTTCTCTCTTGTATAAAATGACTGACATTAATTTTTGATGACGTGAATGTACGAGCTAAACTAAACTCCTCCACTTCGTTCAGACGCTGCACTTTCACTTTCTTTAACCAGATTTAACTTAATTTAAGCTGATTTAACTTAGTTTAAGCTGATTTAACTTACTTTAAGCAGATTTAACTTAGTTTAAGCTGATTTAAACTTAGTTTAAGCTGATGAAACCAGCTTTAAGCTGATTTAAACTTGTAAACTGACGTAAGGAGCTGGAGGTTTTGCTCTGGTTTCTCTGGTTTGTGGTGAACGTTGAGTCTGGGACCAGTTTCTGTTTTTAACCTGTGATAACGATCGATTCATTTTCCTTTGAAGAAAAAATCTGTTTGATGAATTTAAATCTTTAAACACTTGTTAAAATCTGCTTCGTTTATTGGATCAGGGCCTGAACCATGAAACTGGATTAATTATCCAGGATTAAATGAAACAGAAGTTTCAGTCCTGATGATCTGAACCATGAAGCTGTTTTTTTAACTTTAACCGAACAGAAACAGGAGAAACTCGACATTATTCTTCAGAAAGAAAAATTATGAAATAAAATATTCTTCAAACACATCGTCCAGAGAAAGAGAAACTGTTGCAGAGTTTTTACTTTAGTTTATGTTTTAAATTTATAATTTATCTCAGCTCCCGTGGGAGAAAGTTTTGTGTGAAGATTAAATTAAATCTTATTAAATATTATTTTTTCACCATGACGAGTTCATGTTTCTGCAGTTTTACCACAAAAATCATAAAAATGATAATTATTAAAAACCTGGTTGTTTCAGAAACGTCAGTGACAAACGTGAAAAAAGAAAATTCAGCTTCATGGTTCAGAAACAGACACAAACTTTTTCCTCACATCACTTCCTGCTCCACTTCCTGTTTCCCTCCAAACTTTCTGAAAGTTTCTGGCAGTTTGTGCCTTTGTTGTTCACCTGTTGTTCACCTGTGTCACCTGTTGTTCACCTGTGCGTCTCCACCTGAGGAAGAACATGATTGGACGAGCTTGTTTAAAAATGGGAAACAAATTCAATAAAGTTTCGTTCTTGTTTTCTATCACTGTCGTTCTTTTCCAGCATCGTTGTTGTTGTTGTCGTTGTTGTTGTTGTTGTCGTTGTTGTTGTTGTTGTTGTTTTAATGAGCGAAGCCGGAGCTCGTGATGAAACTGAACTCACAGGTCGACCGGTCGTAAACATAAATGTTTTCGCGCTGAGTCGGCCGCTGTGATTGGTTCAATTTCACCTTTGACCTCGAGCGAATCCTGAATTCATGACCTGATTCTAAAACCTGTTTTTACCCAGAATTCACTTTATTCTCTGACTGTAACTTAAAGAGGGGCTTTATTCTCTGACTGTTACTTAAAGAGGGGCTTTATTCTCTGACTGTTACTTAAAGAGGGGCTTTATTCTCTCTGACTGTAACTTAAAGAGGGGCTTTATTCTCTGACTGTTACTTAAAGAGGGGCTTTATTCTCTGACTGTAACTTAAAGAGGGGCTTTATTCTCTGACTGTAACTTAAAGAGGGGCTTTATTCTCTGACTGTAACTTAAAGAGGGGGTAATCATTGTGAAGTGGGTTTATAGTGAAGGATAATTAAAGAGGCAGCAGCTTAACTAAAGTCTTTCAGAAGGATTGATGAAGAGAAGAGTTTATTAAAACAGAGAAAAACAGATTTAAAGATCAATTCAAAGTTTTATCTGAGATTTTAACCACGTGAAGACTCTACGGGGGCTGAATAGGGACAAAATAATGACTGAAAGGTGAAACCAAACAAACTGACAGATTTTCTGCTTTGTTTCAGTGAAATGTTTCTCAGCAGGACAGAAGAAAAAAAAAGTTTATTTTCAGGTTAAAGTTTCAGGTTTAAAAATGAAATAAGGAGAAAGAAACTGAGATTCAGTGTTTTTTGTTTTTTTTCCTGCTTCTCTTCATGAATCTGGTGATGAAACAGAAAGAAAGTAAATAAAGTTTAAAGGAGTGAAAATGAAGTTTATAAGACGACATTTGGTCATCGAGACGATTCTCCCACCTGGACATAGAGGAAGTGACATCATCACACAGGACGCCAGCGAGAGACGCATCAGAAAAACCAGGTGAGAGTTCAGACATTAATATCAAACATATGGTGATTAAAGCAGGTTAAAACAATTATTTAAACTATTAAAGCAGGTTAAAATAATTATTTAAACTATTACAGCAGGTTAAAATAATTATTTAAAGCAGGTTAAAATAATTATTTAAACTATTAAAGCAGGTTAAAACAATTATTTAAACTATTAAAGCAGGTTAAAATAATAATTTAAACTTTTAAAGCAGGTTAAATTAATTATTTAAACTATTAAAGCAGGTTAAAACAAATTTAAATTATTAAAGCAGGTTAAAATAATTATTTAAACTATTAAAGCAGGTTAAAATAATAATTTAAACTTTTAAAGCAGGTTAAATTAATTATTTAAACTATTAAAGCAGGTTAAAACAAATTTAAATTATTAAAGCAGGTTAAAATAATTATTTAAACTGTTAAAGCAGGTTAAATTAATTATTTAAACTGTTAAAGCAGGTTAAAATAATAATTTAAACTATTAAAGCAGGTTAAATTAATTATTTAATCTATTAAAGCAGGTTAAAATGATTATTTAAACTATTAAAGCAGGTTAAATTAATTATTTAAACTATACAGCAGGTAAAAGTACAAATGTTATTATTAAAATAGATTAAAGTCATTAACACCTGGATATTTGCAGTTGTTACTTCCTCCAGCAGGTGGCGTCATTCAGTCAGATCCCATAATAAAGGTAAAAGTAAAAGTTTTTAACTTGCTGAACCAGTTTAATTTTTTTAATTCATCTTAAAAACTGAAATAATTAAAACTTACCTTAATATTTTCAGGTGAAATGATGCGATAAAAGTTTTTATAACAAAGTTTTTCTGAACATCATTGAGTCAGAGAGGACGAGCCAGGAAAATATTAAAAACATTTAAAAAGACCTGAAATAAAGTTTGACGCCTTCACCTGTTTCATTTTCCATGAACTGATGAAAGATAAAGTTTGAACTTGATGAAGGTTCAGACTTTAAACTTTGTTCCTGACAAACAAACTTCGTTCACAGATTATTGATCTTTGATTAATGTTCAGAGTCGAGTGTTTAACTTTCTTCTCCTCCAGGACAAAGACACGGACACAACTGGAACCAGATTAACCAGATTAACCAGATTAACCAGATTTACCAGATTAACCAGGTTAAACTTTTCTGCCTCCTCTGTTTGTCTGTAATGAATAAAGATTTATTTATATTATATATTATTTATTCAAATATATGAAATCATGAAGAACTTTGACCTGGACTTTGTGACTTTTGTGCAAAGTTTTTGAGATACATGTAAAGATAGAAATGTGTATTTATATGTGTGTCTGTATATATATATATATACAGACACACATAGACAGAGAGAGAGCTGGCCCTGTAACAACATGTAAATGGTAACGATAACAGTACAAAAGTTCATAAACTGGTTAAAATGTGAACTTGAATATTTTATAAGTTCAGTTAAAAATGTTAAATATTTGTTAATAAAAACATTTTTGTTTCTTTAAAAACGTTATTTAGGAGCAGAGAAGTTTGTTTGACCCAAAAGTCTGTGAACCAAACTGAGAGCAGTTCAATGTGAATCAATCTGTTTCTGTGTTTCTATTGGACTGTAACAAGTCAACAGCCAATCAGAGTCCAGCTCTGAACAAAGGGGCGGGACAAGTGTTTCAGCTCCTGCAGGTTTTTGTTCAGGTGAGAAAACAGAGAAACATGAGAATAATTAAAGTTTTATCTTCAGGATCCATGACTCCTGCTCCTGATCAAAAGTTTTTCTCTTCTTGAAAAAAGGTAAATAAATGTTTGTTTCTGTTTTGTAACTTCATGGTTTCAGTGATGAAACATGATGATGATAATCAGCTGTTAACTTATCTCACCTGTGTCACCTGTGGCTCCAGATTTTACTGTTAAAGCAGCAGCGAAAGGTTTAATATGTAAAACTGACACTGTTGGTTTGGAATTTAAAAGAAATAACTTAAATAACTGAAATAACTGATTTAACTGAAATAACTGAAAGAATAAAATGATGACAAGTGAAACAAAATGTCTCAGAAACTTTTCAGGTTCAACAACAAGTTTCATAAATAATGTTTTTATTAAAACATCAAACTTTGTTCAGTAGAAATGTAGATAAACCAAAGTAGTAACTAAACCCAGGACGGGCCTGTTATTAAAATATAAATTATATTTTATTTTAAAAACATCATGATGAAGAAAAAGTTCATCGTCCTGGTTCAGACTGAGCAAATAAAAACTTAAATATTTGGTGAATTCAGCTGAAAAAAGCTTTGATTTTTGGTTTCTTCAAACAAAAATACATAAAAAAGTTTTTACTGCATCAACATTCCTGAGATAAAAAGTCAAAGAAACGAGTTAAACATCAACATTTTCAGATAATTAGGTCAAAATTATGAGAAAAAAAGTTGAATTCTTGACTTTTCTCTCAAAGTTTCCACTTAATGCAGGAAAAAAGAAAATCTCAATAAACCAGTTTTTACATTTTTTAAACTGGTGTTTAAAAGGCTTTAATATTTCAGTGCTTTTCACTGGTGTAACAAGATTAAAGAGAGAAACAGCTTCATGGAAAAAACAACAACAACAACAACAACAACAACGTTTCTGATTCGACACATTTTTCTCCTCAGTTTCAGCTTCAACTGAAAATGTTTTTAACCGTTTTTAACAGTTTTTGACAGTTTTTAACACTTTTTAACCGTTTTTAACAGTTTTTAACAGTTTTAACAGTTTTTAAGGTTTCAGTGAAATCATTCATTCTTCACATCAGCTGATCTGATTTTATTCTCTCTCCGTTCAGACACCAAAGAGTTAAAAACTTTTCTCCTAAAAACTGAAACAAGTGAAGAGAAGCTGCTCAGCCCCAAACTTCAAACATCCTCAAGAAAAGAAAACTAAAACTAAATAAGGACATAAAAACAAAGAAGAGAGGATAGAAAAACTAAATAATGACATAAAAACAAAGAAGAGAGGATAGAAAAACTAAATAACGACATAAAAACAAAGAAGAGAGGATAGAAAAACTAAATAATGACATAAAAACAAAGAAGAGAGGATAGAAAAACTAAATAATGACATAAAAACAAAGAAGAGAGGATAGAAAAACTAAATAACGACATAAAAACAAAGAAGAGAGGATAGAAAAACTAAATAATGACATAAAAACAAAGAAGAGAGGATAGAAAAACTAAATAATATAAAAACAAAGAAGAGAGGATAGAAAAACTAAATAACGACATAAAAACAAACTGAAAGTTTTAATGTCGCTGATCAGTTTGAGCTCAAACCTAAAGGTCAAAGGTCAAAGGTCAAATCAGAGCCAAACAACATGAAAACAAAAACATTTGTTCCCAAAATAAAGATTTAAACAGAATTATTGTTAAAGAACAGAGAGAAGGAAGATTGTGCAGCAAAGTTCGACCTGAGAGAATTTAACCGACACAAAAACTTTTATCTGAGGAAGTTAAAAAAACTCTGAATTCTGACCAAAACTTTAAATTCAAACTCAAAACTTTTTGTTTCCCTCAGAAAAAAAAACAAAAAACAATCAAACTACGTCCAGTTAGAAAAGATCGAACATGAAAAACTGAAAAATTGACATTCACAGGTCACATGATGAGTTTTTTACGTTTATTGATGAAAAATGTTTTTGTTTTTGATCTGAGCCAAATTCACCGCAGCAGATTTTCTGATTGTTTGTGATAAAACAAACAACAACAGGTGAAAACAAAGTTTCTGAAATAAAGTTTCTGTTTGTTGAGGCTCATTTAAAAAGTTTGAGACTAAAATTAAACAGAAACTGGTTTAAAGTTTTTAAGTTTCTGTGATTAAAGTTCAGACTCAAACATGTTTCAGGTTTTTACCTGACGAGGTTCAAACGTTTTCATTCAGCAGCTGATTAAAAAAAAAAGAGTCAGAAACTTAAAATTTAACTTTGTGCAAAAACCAAACAGAAAAAATTAAAGTTTCACTTTGGTTTTTTTAACATCGAAGGCACAAAAATTCATCATCGTACGACTGAAACTTTTCCCTTTGAAGAAACGAGGAAACTATTTTCTGCTCCAACAGCTTCAGGCAAAACAGCAGCCGCCATCTTTAATCTGAGGGTCAGAGCGGCGCCGAATCAGTGTCAGGGTTTGGCGTGATGATGTCAGAGTTTGGCGTGATGATGTCAGAGTTTGGCGTCATGTGTCAGTGTTTGCCGTGGGGTCAGTGTGTGGCGTGATGATGTCAGATGGCATGATGTCATTGTTTGGCGTCGTGATGTCAGTGTTTGGCGTCGTGATGTCAGAGTTTGGCGTCGTGATGTCAGTGTTTGGCGTCGTACTCGCCGTTGGTCTGAGCTGACGCGCTCTGGACGTAGCTCACGGCGTCTGCGATGGTGTAAAATATGACCTTGCTGTCCTCGCCGTCGGCGCCGTCGTAGAATCCTCCTCGCTCCAGGTCGTCCAGGACGGACGGTCGACACTGAGCCAGGACGACCTTGACCCCGACCTCGCCGTAGTCTTTACGGACTTCTTTCAGGGCGCCGACCCCCGCCGTGTCCAAGAACAGGACGCCGCTGCAGTCCATGACCACGCTGCGTAAGCGTTCGTTACCCAGCATCAGCGTCACGCTCTCTGCGGCGGCGGCGGCCTGACCCTCTGACTTCCTGTTCTCCTCTTTCTCGCCGTTGGGCGGCGCCTTGTTCTTCTTCTTGAACCTGATGCGTTGCGCTTTGTCGTCCACAGGATCCAGCCCGGCGCTTTTGAACAGCGCCTTCTTGAACAGGCTCTGGTTGGCGTAGTAGATCGGGGCGTTGTACCTGAAGACCGCCACGCCGGCGTGCGTGCGAAGGCCCTGATAGGTCGACAGCTCCTCGTAGATTTCTCTGCTGGGGGCGTGGCCCAGCTCCAGGACCCGGGTCTGCTGAGTCCGGCCCAGGACGCAGAACGCCGACACCAGGACCCCGACCAGCAGACCCAGCTCCGTGTTGATGAGCGCCGAGGTCGCCATGGTGATCAGCCAGATCGCCGCGTCCACACGGTTCACACGCCACATGTGAGGGACGTCCATGAACTTCCTTACGGCGCCGCGCAGGTTCACCACGATGATGACGGCCAACACGCACCTGAGGGGAGGGAGGGGTCAGCATGATTCTTTAAACAGAGCAGACCTTAAAGAGGGGGTACTATACCTTAAAGAGGGGGTACACTGCCTTAAAGAGGGGGTACTATACCTTAAAGAGGGGGTACACTGCTTTAAAGAGGGGGTACGCTGCTTTAAAGAGGGGGTACTATACCTTAAAGAGGGGGTACGCTGCCTTAAAGAGGGGGTACTATACCTGAAAGAGGGGGTACACTGCTTTAAAGAGGGGGTACGCTGCTTTAAAGAGGGGCTACTATGCTTTAGAGAGGGGGTATGCTGCCTTAAAGAGGGGGTATGCTGCCTTAAAGAGGGGGTACTATGCCTTAAAGAGGGGTTACTATGCTTTAAAGAGGGGTTACTATGCTTTAAAGAGGGGGTACGCTGCTTTAAAGAGGGGGTATGCTGCTTTAAAGAGGGGGTACTATGCCTTAAAGAGGGGGTACTTTGCTTTAAAGAGGGGGTACTATGCCTTAAAGAGGGGGTATTNGGGGTACTATGCCTTAAAGAGGGGGTACTTTGCTTTAAAGAGGGGGTACTATGCCTTAAAGAGGGGGTATTATGCTTTAAAGAGGGGGTACCATGACTTAAAGAGGGGTTACGCTGCTTTAAAGAGGGGGTACTATGCCTTAAAGAGGGGGTATTATGCTTTAAAGAGGGGGTACTATGCCTTAAAGAGGGGGTATGCTGCTTTAAAGAGGGGGTATTATGCTTTAAAGAGAGGGTACGTTGCTCTGAGGAACATGTTTGTTGAGCCTAGAAACATGGAGACATGAATAAAAATCATCCATCATCACAAACGACTGTTGAGCTTTGAGAGCAGAGAGTTTTCCGTCCAACCGTCGTTCTACACCGAACAAACATTAAAGTCCTGGACCGCTCGTTTAATTAATGACACGTTTCTATTTGCGCCTGACGTGGAATCACGACTCAAACCTGTTTAAACAAACGGAACAAAAGAAACAAAAGTATAAGTAACTCAGAGACTCAGGGCGAGTCAGGAACAAACCAAACCAGTTTAAACTGAGACGATGATGAAGTTTCCTTTGGCGTTTTCTCCTCCACGTCCTCTAAACGTTACAGACCCAGCGCCATGACATCATCAGAGCTCAGATATTTAAGTTTCACCACCTTTTTTTCTTTTTCCTAAACACGTTTTTACTGTCAGTGAGTTTCATTGTTTATTTCTGCAGAAAAGTTTGATGTAAATGTGTTTGTGGATTCATCAGGACACAAACATGAAACTTTTCCTCTACATTTAGTTTTTAAAGCCTCGACGAGGACGAGGTCACGCTAAAAAAAAAAAGAGGAAAATTTAGGAGATTAATCCAAGAGGATAAAGTCGTAACATACGAGAAAAATTTAGTTTGATTCTCTGAGTTTACGGTTTAATTATTTTTTATTCTTGTAAGTTTATGACGACATTCAAGGTCACAACTTTTTTCATGTAGATTTATGTGATTATTCTCATTAGTTTACGACTTTATTCCCGTGAATTTATGTGATTATTCTCCTACATTTATGAGATGAATCTGTTCAGTTTATGTTTTTTCTCCTTGAGCCCTGATCTGTCGCCTCTGAACCTGCAGTAAAGAAAGTTTGCGTTTGTGTTTGCGTTTGCGTGTCTCACTTCTGGAGCGAGTAGAACAGCGGCGCGATGAGCAGCAGCACCAGCAGCAGCACGAACGCCGTCACCAGCCCCGACACCTGCGTGTGGCAGCCCGTCGACTCCTTCACCAGCGTCTTGGTGAGCGCGGCGCTGGTGGTGAAGCAGCGGAAGAACGAGGGCAGGATGTTGCAGAAGCCGATGGCGTACATCTCCTGGTTGGCGTCCACCGCGTAGCCGTGCTTCTTGGCGAACATCTCTGACAGCGAGACGGTGATGGCGAATCCCACGATGGCGATGGAGAAGGCGTCCACCGCCACGTTGGGGATCAGAGACCAAAGTGGCGCCTTAGGGGGGAGGAAACCCGTGGGGATGTCGCCCGCCACGCTCGAGCCGTAATCGGCGTTGAAGCGTCCGAAATGAGACGCCAGGGTGGCGACGATGACCACGAAGAGCTCGAAGGGGATGGGCGCCTGGCGAGGAGAAGGTAGCGTTAAAAACAGCAGATTCAGCAAACAGATCAAAATAAAAACTCAGAGTTAACACAGAGTTAAATAAAGAAACTCAGAGTTAACACAGAGTTAAATAAAGAAACTCAGAGTTAACAAAGTTAAATAAACTCAGAGTTAAATAAATAAACTCAGAGTTAAATAAAGAAACTCAGAGTTAACACAGAGAGTTAACACAGAGTTAAATAAATAAACTCAGAGTTAACTCAGAGTTAAATAAATAAACTCAGAGTTAACAAAGTTAAATAAACTCAGAGTTAACAAAGTTAAATAAACTCAGAGTGAACTCTGAGTTAAATACATAAACTCAGATTCAGCCTGATGGAAAGAAACTGTAACTTGCGTCACAAACGTCATAAATGTCATAAACGCAGTCGTCTCACCTTCAGTTTGGCTTTATAAGGTAAATAAAATCTAAACAGACTTTATAAACTTTATAAACTTTATACTCATATCTTATAACTCAACATTCACCTTTAGTTTGACTTTAACATGAAAATAAATTCTTTATGGACTGTCAAAAAGCTGATGGACTTAAACTGATTTTGGCCCTGAAACAAAACTAAACTCTTCATTAACTTTAATAAACTTTAATAAACTTTTATAATGACCTTGAGCTTGTCCTTGAAGCGGGCGTTGAGCTCTTTAATAAACTTTAATAAACTTTAATAAACTTTAATAATGACCTTGAGCTTGTCCTTGAAGCGGGCGTTCAGCTCTTTAACAAACTTTTATAAACTTTAATAAACTTTTATAAACTTTTATAATGACCTTGAGCTTGTCCTTGAAGCGCGCGTTCAGCTCCTTGCTCGGCACCAGCAGCAGCAAACACACCAGGCTGGTGATGAGGTCGCACACGTTGGTGTTTCCCAGGTTCCTGAAGATGCTGATCCAGGTCTTGAAGAGCGTGAACCAGCCCTGAGCTCGTGGGATCCTCAGGCCCAGCAGGTATTTCACCTGGGAGGTGAGGATGGTCAGGGAGGCGCCCGTGGCAAAGCCGCTCAGCAGGGAGTCCGACAGGTACACGGACACGAAGCCCACCTGGAAAATACCCATGATCACCTGAGAGGAGGAAGCAGAGAGACATGACTCAGCAGTTTCTCAGATTCACCCGAGTCATGGTTTCTATAGAAACGTGTGATCTAGATCTGCTCATGGTTTCAAACCAGCAGCTCCAGACGCTTCCATAGAAACGTGTGATCTAGATCTGCTCAGGGTTTCAAACCAGCAGCTCCAGACGCTTCCATAGAAACGTGTGATCTAGATCTGCTCAGGGTTTCAAACCAGCAGCTCCAGACGCTTCCATAGAAACGTGTGATCTAGATCTGCTCAGGGTTTCAAACCACCAGCTCCAGACGCTTCCATAGAAACGTGTGATCTAGATCTGCTCAGGGTTTCAAACCAGCAGCTCCAGACGCTTCCATAGAAACGTGTGATCTAGATCTGCTCATGGTTCAGGGAGAAATGCAGATAGATAGATAGGTCAATAGATAGATGGATGGATGGATAGGTCGAATTAGGTAGTAGGAAGTTTCAGAATCAAACATGGCGTCTTCTGCTCTCACCTGGTAAACGCCGGCGGTGAAAGTGACGGTCGCTCCCACCGTGATGGCGTAGCAGCTCCTGTCGCACTCCACCGCCGCGCTCTCGTTCAGCAGGACGCCGCCGCTGTGGTTCCCGCTCAGACCGGCGCTCTCGGTGAGGTACCCGGCCAACGCCAGCTCCCTGTCGACCACCTGCCCGACCAGCAGACACAGCACGCCAAAGATGCCCACGGAGATGTGTCTGGAGGAGCCCAGCAGCGTGTAGATGATGGAGGAGAAGAAGGAGGTGTAGAGGCCGTACACCGGGTCCTGACCCGCCAGCAGCGAGTAGGCGATGGACTGAGGCACCAGCAGGATTCCCACGATGACGCCGGACATCACGTCGCCCAGCAGCCAATCACGGAGCCGGTACCGAGGCAGCCATCGCAGCAGCGGCACGAAGCCCACGACTCTGGACCGCGCTTTCTCCCAGGAGCACGAGCAGCTTTTCCTCAGCCGCCGCTTCAACGCCGACCCACAGCTCCTCCGCGGCGCCGCCTCCACGCGCTGCAGCACCAGCCGCCGCCGCTGGTCGTCGCTCTCGGCGCCGTCCTCTGCCGGCGTGCGGGCGTCACGGCCGAGAGTCATGGTGGAGCTGTTCAGAGATGAAACGTTATCGTCTGACTCTGACGAGCAGAATAAAAAAAGCTTCAGCTGTAAAAGTTCACACCTGAACACACTCAGGTCACATGACGCACTGAGGTCACATGACGCTCTGAGGTCACATGACGCTCTGAGGTCACATGACTGTGGCGTCAGGTGAAGAGTCAAATATCAGGTCAGTGGGCGTGAACCAATGAGACTCATTCAGTCATAAACCTGAACTCTGTGACCTGAGGATCACTTCACCTGCTTTCACCTGTTAGTGACGCAGAGAAACGTAAACGTCTCCATGGCGACTGCGTTATGACTGTGACATCATCCAGGTCAGTGACCTCACGGGTCAGTCCAGGTGAGACTTTAGGAAAATAAACTTCGACAAATGAAAACTATATAAAAACTGTGAAAGCTCAAATAAGTCAGAAAAGTTATTAAAAAAACCTGAATAAACTAACAGTAACTGATGTTTTTTTATGAAACTGTGTCATTCACCTGTGAAACACCTGAAACTGAAAAGAACTTTTGTTTTGAGCTGAAAGAGACAGAAACTCATTGTTTGACATGAATAAAGTTTTGTTTTCTCCAGTGGAAACTTTCTGTGGCTCCTGCTTCAAACACAGTCAGAGAAACATGAGCCTCTGCTTCAAAATCAACATCTGAGAAAAACTGGAGCGAGTGAAGATCATCATAATAAAATTTATTATTATTATTATTATTATTATTATTATTATTATAATCATTCAGAGAAAACTGTTAAAAAAACATGATCATCTAAGGAGACTGTGTCCAGATTTTTTTTCTTTACCCCAAACCAAGTCAGATTTTTGAGATAAAAAATAAAAGTTTAATTATTTGATTTCAAGATTTTAAGTCGTCTCAAATTTTTTTTCAGTCTCATAATTTTAACTTTGTAATTTTCATATTTAAAGTTCAGTTTCACAAGATTTTAACTTTTTCCCCCAAAATTTCAACAGTGTGTGTGTTTTAGTGTGTGTGTATTGTGTGTATTATAGTGTGTGTTAGTATGTATAAGTGTGTGTGTGTGTGTTAGTGTGTATTATAGTGTGTGTGTGTGTGTATTATAGTGTGTGTATTATAGTGTGTGTGTGTGTGTGTGTGTGTGTGTGTGTTAATGAGCTTACAGTCTCTCTCTCTAAAGAGGAAGTGCAGAGTTTTAAACTGAAGCTGCTTCGTTGGTTAAAGTTTGTTTTTCCGCAGATTAATCTGAGCTTCAGCTGCTCTGTGTTTTATTTCTGTCTCATTAAACTCATTAAACTCATTAAACTCATTAAACTCATTAAATTGTCTCATTAAAGGTTTTTCTCTTATTTCTCAGACCCTGGAGCTGCTTCATGAATGAGCTTCATTGTAAACAAACAGTCAACGTGGACACTGTGACAAACTTTAACAGCCAATCAGATCAGAGTATTCCTGCAGACATTTCTTCACCCTGACTCATCATAATTGTCATTAAAGTGATAAAAAGTCAGACCTGAGCTCGGAGCCGCTGAAGTTTCTCTTTTATTCCTCAGTTTCTGCTTCTGTGATCTCTCACTCCGCTTCAAATCCAGCTCCGCCTGCAGCCTGCGTCATGACGTCAGAGGTAACGTGGCTCTGCGTCAGCTGACTCACACTCAAAGATCTTCAATGGGAGCAGATGGATCACTCTGACATACAGGTACATACAAGTACACACAGGTACACACAGGTATACACAAGTACACACAGGTACACACAGGTATACACAAGTACACACAGGTACACACAGGTACACACAGGTAGATACAAGTATACACAAACAGGTTCACACAGGTACACACAAGTACACACAGGTACACACAGGTACACACAGATATACACAAACAGGTTCACACAGGGACACAGACGTTTCTGTTTCCCTGAAATAAATCAGAAACATGTTTTATCTTTAAAAAATAAAACTTTTGTTCTGTGTTCAGTTTGTTTTTGTTGGATTCTCTGAGAAACTTTATTTTGTGATGGTTCAGGCTCAAGTTTTAGGAAACAAAGAAATGTGAAATATCTGCTACAATCCTAAAGTTACACTAAAGACATTAAAACAGGTAAAATTAAACATAATTGTTCTCTTAAATACTTGATTCTGATTGGTCAATAAAGCTTCAGTCCCTGATTTGATGACATCAAGTTTATTTTCATGGAAACAAACTTTAATCACATTTATCTGATAAAATATGTCAGTTTGTCTGTTTACAGGGAACGTGTGTGTGTGTGTGTGTGTGTGTGTGTGTGTGTGTGTGTGTGTGTGTGTGTGTGTGTGTGTGTCTGTGTGTGTGTGTGTGTGTGTGTAGGGTCTGATAATCTCTGCGTTTTAATTGGCTGCAGCTTCTGTACATACCTGTGTTAATCTCGTCTTTAATCTCTTTTCTTCTCTGCAGAGGTGACGGATTAAACTCAGACACAACAACACNTGTGTGTGTGTGTGTATTATAGTGTGTGTGTGTGTGTGTGTATTATAGTGTGTGTGTGTGTGTGTGTGTGTGTGTGTGTGTGTGTGTGTGTGTTAATGAGCTTACAGTCTCTCTCTCTAAAGAGGAAGTGCAGAGTTTTAAACTGAAGCTGCTTCGTTGGTTAAAGTTTGTTTTTCCGCAGATTAATCTGAGCTTCAGCTGCTCTGTGTTTTATTTCTGTCTCATTAAACTCATTAAACTGTCTCATTAAAGGTTTTTCTCTAGTTTCTCAGACTCAGACCCTGAAGCTGCTTCATGAATGAGCTTCATTGTAAACAAACAGTCAACGTGGACACTGTGACAAACTTTAACAGCCAATCAGATCAGAGTATTCCTGCAGACATTTCTTCATCCTGACTCATCATAATCTTCATTAAAGTGATAAAAAGTCAGACCTGAGCTTGGAGCCGCTGAAGTTTCTCTTTTATTCCTCAGTTTCTGCTTCTGTGATCTCTCACTCCGCTTCAAATCCAGCTCCGCCTGCAGCCTGCGTCATGACGTCAGAGGCAACGTGGCTCTGCGTCAGCTGACTCACACTCAAAGATCTTCAATGAGAGAAGATGGATCACTCTGACACACAGGTACACACAGGTACACACAAGTACACACAGGTACACACAAGTACACACAGGTACACACAAACAGGTTCACACAGGTACACACAAGAACACACAGGTAGATACAAGTACACACAGGTAGATACAAGTACACACAGGTACACACAGGTAGATACAAGTACACACAGGTACACACAGGTAGATACAAGTACACACAGGTACACACAGGTAGATACAAGTACACACAGGTACACACAGGTAGGTACACACAACCAGGTACACACAACCAGGTACACACAAACAGGTACACACAAGTACACACAGGTACACACACACAAAAACAGGTACACACAAGTACACACAGGTACACACACACAAAAACAGGTACACACAAGTACACACAGATACACACACAAAAACAGGTACACACAGGGACACTGAAGTTTGTGTTTCCCTGAAATAAATCAGAAACATGTTTTATCTTTGGGAAATAAAACTTTTGTTCTGTGTTCAGTTTGTTTTTGTTGGATTCTCTGAGAAACTTTTTTTTGTGATGGTTCAGGCTCAAGTTTTAGGAAACAAAGAAATGTGAAATATCTGCTACAATCCTAAAGTTACACTAAAGACATTAAAACAGGTAAAATTAAACATAATTGTTCACTTAAATACTTGATTCTGATTGGTCAATAAAGCTTCAGCCTGATTTGTTGACATCAAGTTTATTTTCATGGAAACAAACTTTAATCACATTTATCTGATAAAATACGTCAGTTTGTCTGTTTACAGGGAACCACACACACACACACACACACACACACACAGTGTGTGTGTGTGTGTGTGTGTGTGTGTGTGTGTGTGTGTGTGTGTGTGTGTGTCTGTGTGTGTGTGTGTGTGTGTGTAGGGTCTGATAATCTCTGCGTTTTAATTGGCTGCAGCTTCTGTACATACCTGTGTTAATCTCGTCTTTAATCTCTTTTCTTCTCTGCAGAGGTGACGGATTAAACTCAGACACAACAACACAAAGACGACCACGACTCACACAGGTGAGAAACTTTTACCTGAAATATTTAATAAACTCACACAGGTGAGAAACTTTTACCTGAAATATTTAATAAACTCACACAGGTGAGAAACTTTTACCTGAAATATTTAATAAACTCACACAGGTGAGACTGAAACTTTTACCTGAAATATTTAATAAACTCACACAGGTGAGACTGAAACTTTTACCTGAAATATTTAATAAACTCACACAGGTGAGAAACTTTTACCTGAAATATTTAATAAACTCACACAGGTGAGACTGAAACTTTTACCTGAAATATTTAATAAACTCACACAGGTGAGAAACTTTTACCTGTTTGTTCAGTTTTTATCTGACGGTAAAAATCCAGAAATGATAAAAAGAGTTAAAGATTAAAGAAAAACATCCATGAATTTACTTTAACTGTGATTTTGTTTATCAGCTTTGATCAGGAGATAATTATTAAAGTGTCTGAATGAATTTACTTTAATTACATCATGAATTCTGGGAGGGAAAACGGTTTCTTCATTTCTTTCTTCCTCCTGTTATTATTTTTATGTTTTTAGTCTGAATTATGTTTTTTTCTGTCTGTGACTCTTTATTTCTCTGGACTAAGTGAAAAGAAAAAAACACATTTATGTTTAATTTTAGACGATTTGACTCTGTTTCACCTATAAAACTCATTTTCCTGCTTTAACCTGAGAAACAAAATTATATTTAAGTAAAACTAATGAAAACGGTTTGAAAATGCTCGTTTGTGTTTGTGTTTGTTTTTGTCTTAAAGACGCAGATAAAGAAGAGACGTAATGATCCTAAAGACTCAAACAGAAAGTTTTTATTTAGACTCAGGTTTTTAGAAACTTTATAAATGATTTTTTCTGTTTCCCTCAGCATCAGCATCATCTTCTTCTTCATCTTCATCTTCATCATCTTCATCATCTTCATCTTCAGCATCATCATCTTCATCATCATCATCGTTGGTCTGATCCATCATGGTGGACGCGGCGGCGGCGGAGCTCTTCCTGGACTCAAACCCTCAGTTTGCCAAACAATATTTCGACCTGAACTTCAGGCCCAAGGTCGTGTCCGACCTCCTGGACGGCAGCCGGGCGGCGGCGGTGGATTTCAGCCGCTTCCACGTGCTGAGTCTGGTGGAGGAGAGCGAGGTTCTGTTCGACCTGGTCAGAGACATTCAGGACAATCTGCAGATGGAGAAATCTGTTTTTAACCTGATGAGACACCTGAGCTTCATCATGAGAGCAGAACGCATGAGTCTGTTCATGTACCGGCAGAGGAACGGCACCGCCGAGCTCGCCACCAGGTCAGAAATATACAAAAATATATCAGAAATATAAGAGAGATATATAAGAAATACACCAGAAACATTTAAGAGAAATAATCACATGAGTCTGTTCATGTACCGGCAGAGGAACGGCACCGCCGAGCTCGCCACCAGGTCAGAAATATACATATATATGTGACATATATACCACACATATATACCAGAAATATATCAGAAATATATCAGAAATTTAAACCAGGAACAAGTCCAAAATTTATCAGACATAATCAGGAGTCTGTTCATGTACTTCCAGAGTAACAGCCACCAGGTAACCATGGTTACCAGAGGTTGATTTTACATCTAAAGTTGGTGAAAGTGTAAAAATAATGAGAAACTTTCTGAATGAACATCAGAAATGTGTAAAAAAAAAAATCAGAATTACACCTAACCCAAAAATATATATTCTAACATCAGAAATATATAAGAAACATATCAGCAAGAAATCAGAAAAATATCAGAAATACTCAGAAAAATGTGATAAAATCAGAAGTGACTTCAGAGACAGTGGATGAAAACAACACGAGGACAAAAACTCAGAGTGAGAAACAAAGACAGAGAGGAGGAAACATGAGAAAACTGAGAAGAACCTGAAGAGACAGAAATAACACTCAGGTGAAACAGGCGAAACACCTGAGGACAGTTAGACAGGAGGAAAAAAAACACGAAACAAAGACACAAGAGAAAATACAACAAGAAACAGAAAAGTTAAGAAACAGAAAACTAATAAAACCAACACAAGAAGAAAATGAAAACATTAAAACAGAAAAACTCTGAAACTAAAGTCAGAATCTTCAGATCAACTTTTCTTTTTCCTCCTTCAGGTTATTTAACGTCCACAAAGACGCGGCGTTCGACGACTGCCTGGTTCCTCCGGACAGCGAGATCGTTTACCCGCTGGACATGGGGGTCGTGGGTCACGTCGCCACCACCAAGAAGATGGTCAACGTCCCCGTGGCGTCTGAGGTTCGTCTCTTTCCTTTCAGAGTTTTAAGTTTAGGAGTTACTGCAGATAATTAAAGACAGTTTGTGGAAGCATTGGTGCTGATTGGTTTTAAAGTGTTTTTTACAGATAAAGGAAAATTAAAAACTTTATTCTTCAGCACAAATATAAAACGTCCAAACTTGATTTTTTTCTTTTTTCCAGAAATCAAATAAAAAAAATCTTCTTCATGAGGAAACAGTTATTGAGATAGAAAAACTGTGTCGTGGTTGTTAAATGAATAACTTCCTGTTTGCAGTAAATAATGTGTTCACTGCTGCTCGTCCTCTGTGTGACCACCAGATGGCGTCACTGTGACATCACTGTGACATCACTTTCAGAGCTCAGTCTGATTAGTTTCAGTCTGGTGTTTTTATCTGAGGTTTTTTTTACAAAGACTGACTCAGTTTGGGCGCCACGGCGAAGGACAAACATCATCACGACGTTTTTATACCTGAGTCAGTCACACACAACCCAGAGAGCATGATGGGAAATAAAACAGAGACCTGTGAGCGTCTGCAGAGAGAAAAATATGTTTCTTTATAAATGTTTTAATTACTGATGTCACTGCAGCAGATACAGCCAATCAGATTAAAAACAGCCAATCAGAGAGAGAACAGCCAATCAGAGAGAACAGCCAATCAGAGAGAGAACAGCCAATCAGAGAGAACAGCCAATCAGAGAGAACAGCCAATCAGAGAGAGAACAGCCAATCAGAGAGAACAGCCAATCAGAGAGA
>RPOG01005556.1:0-30969 GCA_008086565.1 Thalassoma bifasciatum | reverse complement strand
TTCATGAACAGAGGCATGGCAAAGGGAAAAAACAGGGATCAGTAATTCATTTGGAGCATGAGGTAAACACCTGTTGTGCTTATTTTACGTTGTTGTTTTCTCAAGCCGTCTGTGCTCACTGTCCTGAAGCTTAAAAGAGCTCACAGTGGAGAATTGAAGCAGCATGAAGACGTTTTAATGGGATCAAATTAGGATAAATCTGTAATCACATCTTCTTAAAGTCAGACCACTGATTTAAATATGTGTTTCCTGGTGTAGAAATATACTCGTAGTCGTATTGCATGGATCTGACACACCCAGCTTATGCAAACATATTGATTAAATTATCTGTTCTGTCACACATGCATGAAACTAAGGAGTTTAAAAGCTCCCCTGTAGCAGGAAGGATGTGTTTCATCCATGCACTGACATTGATCACTTCATAAGAAAAACCTTACATCTCTTTCCCTCTAGTCTTAAACTTCTCTCACTGCAGCGTTGCATGCGCAAACGTCAGTGTGTCTGTATACTATGACGTTATTTTGGGTATGTTTATAACTGCAGTAGCAGATTACAGCTTCACTCTTTAAGTACACTAACCAATCATACCCAGAGCAGTCACTGGGGTCATTGGGTCTGAAATTCACTGCCACAATTATAGCACAGCACTGGAAACTTTATGAAAGTGTTAGTAAATGAAAATGTCTGTCGTATACTTCAAAGCATGACCGGGTTGTATGGAAGGTTCACCATGACGCAACTTGAGAGTATAAGTCTGTAGCATGTTTGTGGATTTATTCATGTGGAGCTAATGTTAGAGCTCCAGATTAAAGTAACACACGGTGTACGCTCTACATTACATCAGCTTTTATTAAAATTGCGATGATAAGTACCAGTCTCCCCCACCTCATTTTTATCAGTTTCCACTCTGTAAAGTAAAACTCCACTCTGTAAAACTCCATCACAGCATCTGAGGACACTGAATTGGTTGCAATATTTTGCATAAACACACTGCCTGGCCAAAAAAAGTTGCCAGCTGGAATTAACAAAGCAAATAAGTACAAGCCTCCTTTTTAAAAATACTGCATGGGGCATTATCTTAGTCTGTTAGTCTGTTTAAGAAGGGTCAAATCATTGGCATCAAGCAGAAAAAAAACATCTAAAGAGATTGATGCAGAAACTACTAAACTTAGGTTAAGAACTGTCCAGCATGTTATTCAAAACAGGAAGGATGATGGGGAACCATCATCTTGTCTCCCAGGAATAAATGTCGTCAGAGAAAAAAAAAAAAATCTTGCTTAATTGTGATCGGTTATCACTCAAACCTTTGGCTAAATTGACTCGAAGAAAAACAACAGTAGAACTCAGGAGTATGTTTAACAGTGAAAGTAAGAGCATTTGCACATGCACAATGCAAAGAGAACTCAAAGGATTGGGATTGAACAGCTGTGTTGCCTTAAGAAAACCACTAATCAGTGAGGCTAAAAAGAAAAAAAGGCGACAGTTTGTTAGGGAGCATAAAGATTGGACTTTGGAGGAATAGAAGAAGGTCATGTGGTCTGATGAGTCCAGATTTGCCCTGTTCCAGAGTGATGGGCGCATTAGGGTAAGAAGAAAAGCGGGTGAAGTGATGCACCCATCATATCGAGTGCCTACTGTACAAGCCTGCGGGGGCAGTGCTATGATCTGGGTTGCTTATCGAAACTTAGCAAAACAATGCCACAGTGAAAGTTACAGGTGGTCCAACAATGTGTAAGAGTGTGTGACCTTTTTTTGGCCAGTCAGTGTAATATGATATAATATTCTACCTTGATAGAATAAAATATGACATGGAGAATGTATCATGGCAAAAAAAAAAAAAAAATGGAAGAATGACCTTAGTTGTCAATACATATTTTCCATGAAGTGAAATATTCTACTATAAGTGAAACGTCTACCTTTTCCACTGACACCTCCATAACCTAGTCATGAGATGTGTTTTCAGCAGTGGAAAACACAGCTAGTGGGTGGGTTTGCAAGCTGATAGGTTGAGCACCCACAGTGTTTTAATTTCCCCCTCCCTCCATCCACACTGACCCCCAGCTGTGATCTCCAAAACACTGGTCTTCTTTGAGCCTGATGGTGTGAATATGTCTCTTTCAGCTTCTGGTGTTCCAGTTTAAATAGTGACCCTGTAAAGTGGAGACCTTCAGCTGAATGTGTCAGTAAATATCCAGTGTACAACAGCTGTTCAAACACAGAAGAAGTCCTCAGGAATGCCTCAGAGTTTGTTTTTTCTGTCTTCATTAGCTCTTCAACAGATAAGTATTTGACAATGCTCTAAAGTCATATGCCCACTAAAAGTCTTCAATCAACAGCTTTATTTTTAAGCTGGAACAGCCACTGATCTGGCACTGCAGAGTGGTACGTTGTGTTACCAGTCAAAACTGTTTGGAGCTTTTCAAAACAGTCTTAACCAGCAACAGCTTTGTCTATGGAGCTCGTCTACTGTCAAGTGTCAACAAATCCATCCTCTGAAATAAACCACAATCAAAACTTTCACTCAGTATTTTCAGCGCATAAGTGCACTTTAATTTCTCAGTTGGCACCCACAAAAGGATAGAAGGTTGATTGCCAAACGCTGGATACTCCCCACACTTAATGGTCACTATATTGGCTATGTAGAGGAAGGGGCGGAAACAGATTGAACAATGGTCGATGGTTGCATTTGATGATAACAGAAGAAGACCTGTGAATGGTTGTGATCATAATTTCTGTTAAGTATGAAGCTGTAGAGTTTGAATTGAGACGACAGTAAGTACAGAGTGTACACCTTGCACTTCATGTAATTGGATGCACTGTGAGAATGTCATGATCATTCATACATTAATTTACAGATGTTTACCACATCAACTACAAACTTTTCTGCAGCATTCTTTCTTTATCTAAGCATCAGTGTTGTTCTTTCTACACAGTTACTTTTCTACATTTACCGTCTCTTCTTAATGCATCTGAAGCAGACGGCAAAAATTGATCCTTTTAGAGTGGAGGATGAGAGCCTCTTTCCTGCTTAACTCACTCTGAGGTTTACTTCTCTGGTCAAGTGTCTGGGAGTGTAAAAATGACTAATGTGGTTTGTGTTTTCAACATCCCTGCTCAGTTTTAGAGGTTTTAAAGAAAAATCTTTCTTGTTTGGTGTGAAAATAGACCGACAAACGACAAACTAATCAATAAAACAACAATAACAACATTGATTATTGGCTTTATGTACTCCTGTCTCCTGGATGTCAGCTAACCTTACAGAAAAGCTAACCTGCTAAATCTGGAGCAACCATCTTTTCATTGTTCCTAGTACAGTCATTTCTCCCTTTTCCTTTTAAATAAAATAAAACAAAATTGAGTCAACATTCTCACATTGAGCCATATCCAGAGTAGCTCCATTCTGTCCAAAAAGCACCAAGTCTTTCAGTCCTGCTGGTGTCTTTGTGCCCCTGGTTAAGCAGTAGGAAATTGCTCCCTTATGGCTTATCAGCATAAATCTGGAGACCTTTGCTACATTCATGGTGCCCTCTGGGTCCGTCGATAATCACAGTGAAGACTTTAACAGCAGTTTCTGGCAGTTTCAATCAGGATGTTTTACCACGGTATATTGTGAAACCAATTAGTTTGAAATTCTCCTCAGAGGTACATCAGACATGAAATATTTCTGCAGCATGAACAGTAAATCATAAATTCTAAGCCTATGTTTCAGTCAATCCCCACGTTTTCTACAGACAGGAATATGTTATATACTTTATAACCTCAGAAAGGTGCAGCATATGATTGAGGAGGCAAGGCTCTGCTGTCAAAACACAAAGGGTGGGATCTGAACTGTGTGTTATAACATCAAATGATGACAATTTCATGTAATTGGACGGAACAAACAAATGTCATACCTATTTATATTTGTTTGGAAAGAGATCTCAAGTATTCCTCCCTTGTGATTTTCTCCCCAGCTGTTAGTGATCAGTTCTTTCTTCTTCTTTTTTTTTCTTTCCCCTGATCAGTGAGTCATGTTTCCTGTTTGGTTTGGGCCAAATTCTGAGATGGTCTTTTTGGTATCAGAGTTTTTCAAAACAGGATTAAAGGGGTGTGTGTTTGTGGTGGCTGTGGATAACATGGCCCCTCTGAAATATGTTTGGCTATCCAATATGTCAACCTCCACTCCTCAAGAGGCAAAACCTATGGTCCAATCAATTCCTCTGGTGTTAAAAAATGACGTCCATGCTAAATACCATGGCGTTTAGAGAATCATGGGTAAATGGGGTTAGTGGATATGTGATGATACTGTCTGTGAGTTTGGGTTT
Source organism: Thalassoma bifasciatum (assembly GCA_008086565.1). Taxonomy (NCBI): domain Eukaryota; kingdom Metazoa; phylum Chordata; class Actinopteri; order Labriformes; family Labridae; genus Thalassoma; species Thalassoma bifasciatum. The sequence continues at coordinate 26,665 of RPOG01005556.1, read as the reverse complement.
CATGTTTTAGTTATTACTTCCTTGTGTCTGTTTTTCAGTGTAATTCTTTTTTTGTGTCAAGGTTCTGGAGTGGCCATCTCAGTCCCTTGACCATAATATCACTGAGCCACTCTGGGGAGATCTCAAACCTACAGTTCATGCAAGACAGCTCAAGAATTTACAGGAACTACAGACTTTTTACCAAGAAGAATGGGCAGTTTAACCATCTGAGAAAATATAGACCCTCATCCACAACGACCACAACAGATTTCAAGCTGTCATTGATGATTAAAGGGGCAATACAAGGTATCGACAACTGGGGTATGTAAACTTTTGATCAGGTTCAATTTGTTTTTTTCTGTTGTCATTATGATTCTTAATGAGTAAATATGGATGTTTGCTGATAAATGGCTTCACCCAGCCACTAACCATGAATGAAAGAAAAGTTTTTGTGTCACCAGTCATATTCTCGGAAAAACGGCCAAGAAATCATAAATTATTTTCATAGTAAAATGGAACATTTCAGTTTGTGGTGTATTTGTAATTATCCTGTTTTAAAGAAGATGTCTTTCTTCATCATTACTGTAATGATCAACCATTCAATAAAGCATCAATGCTTGCAGCAGTTACATTAGAAATGAGAGCAGAGGCAGGGTGAGTCAATAAGTTCATCAGCTAAAGCACAGTGTCAAATCTCCTGTAATGATTATTGAAAAGTGTCCGTGTTGATCATCCTTTGCGATTAGAAGAGCTCATTCTCCCTCTAATGCCAGGATTCCTCTGCTTTTATCTTCCTTCTGTTCCACTTTTAGAGGCAGGATCTGTCTCTGTCTTCATCCTACTGTAGTTAATCATTGTTACAGCAACAGAGCAGTTTAGCAGGGCTTTATGAAAATCAATACTTCCTAAAAGGATCAAGAGAATATCAGGGGTTTGTGTTTTTTTGGAAATGGTCATATTACACACAACTATAGGCTGATGTTATTTCAATACTTCTCTTTATTAATTCTTTTGTTTTAAATCTCACCCGTAAAATAACATGTAACACATTTAAGAAATTTTCTTTTTGAGTTTGTACATTTTATTTCCACAATTATTGGATGATGTAAGATGACCACATGCTAACTAACTAACTTTTTTAAAGTTTCTTATGCTTTGGTTTGACTTTTTATGAAGGTGGCTATGTTATATTCCTGTATTTTGTCTATTTGAGTCTGAACTGGCCCCAGTTTATGTCAATGTTTCCACTTGGATCAACGTGACTCTTTGGTAAATAGCTCCTCCCTGATTGGTCAGCGGCAGCAGGTGAGAAAAAAAAAAGCTTGGGAAGACGACACACTAGGTTGGTGTGTGAAATGAACCTGTGGGTGATTTTTTTTTCCTTTTCATTATCTTAATGCTGAGGACCCTGAGACCCTGATTTTCGGTTGTTGTTCATTGTTTCCTGGGTTTGTTTTTTGTTTACTGGTATTTCTTGTGTTCTGATGCCACATGTGACACCCCAGTGATTCTTGTGCTTCCCTTGTGTTTCATTTTGTACTTGATCCTTGTGTTTCTCCTCTTCCTGGTTGAGTTTTCCTGTTTCCCCTGTGTCCTGATCCTACTGATTGCCCTCATGTGTTTCACCTGAGTTTGATTAGTTCTTGTGTGTTTAATCCCTGTCACGGTAGAAGAGCCGGGGAAAAAAACAGGAGGAGGTGGACTCACATGCAGATTAAACAGAAAAGTCTTTGTTAAATGGGACAATGACAAAAAGAGGGTCTAAAAATGTATTTTTAAAAAGTTCATTGAAAATGGATAAAAAACATATTTCTGAGTGAAGAATTATGTTTTCTAACATATTTCAGTAGTTGACCAACATTTCAAAGTTTTTCGGTTCATTATTTTTTAGTATTTTTAATTTGAGCACCCAAAAATGTCAGGTGGCTCAACCAAATATATGAAAATATATTTATATGTTCCTGTTATTTTTTCTGTGTGAAATTATTGGCAAGTATCTCTCAATTGTCTGTAGTGACTCATACATTTTCATTTTGTGTGTTTCATTTCTTTTATTTGTGAATAAGATAAATAATTTGATGTTAAAATAACATTTCACATTATTACATTGGTTGTACCACCTGACATGGAAATTGTTCCAGTCACCAATGAAGTGAAAAAACCTTTTTTATCAGTATTTCAGAGAAATCTACAAACTTTTCCACTTGGTCACAAATGTCATTTGGGCTCCTCTGGCTGATGCAGTTTCCTGTTTCCTGTTTTATTCTCTTCACTTTAAAATAAAAGTCTAATGTTACGGTTGCACCACCCTGACATTTGACAAGGTGAAAATTACGGGACAAAAGTTTTTACATTTCTCCAGGTTTTAAATTATTTTCATTTGCAAAGAATGTTTCATTTTAAAAGGTTCAAGCATAAAATAATGCCACTGTATTTTTAATTTCCATTTACAATAACTGACATTCAATTTTTAGAGTTTAATTACTGTGGATACTTGTCAGGACGGTTGCACCACCTGACATTTTGGGGGTTTGAGGAACCAAAACACAAAAAAACATGTTATATTTTAATAGTTTAAAGATGTGTTCAAATTACACAGGTTTCATAGAATAAAGAAATACATGTGATGAAATACTCAATTCATGATGGAAGGAAATATTGCACTCGGACACAAAAAAAGGGACGCCACGTCATTGACCCAAATGCAAAATTCAAAAGTCCAGGCATAAGGAAAACTGACCACTGCTTTGATTTTCTTTGTTGAAAACTAAAATTTTGCTCACTGTGTCAGACAGTTACAAGTTTAATGCACAATTTTGAACACACAAAATACACAGAAATGGAAGCATCACACTAGCTCTACTATAATGGGAGTGTTAATTTCGTTAATGGGCAGTAATGCTTGGTTAGATTGAGAGTACACTGGTAACAGAATAAAGCACTTTGTTGACTGATGCTGCAAATTTCAGCTCACTCCTGAGATTCTTACCGCAAAGTGAAGTTAGAAAACATGTTTTTTATGCTTTACCTGGCTTCACTCACCTACCCAAATAAGTTCAGGCTAAGAGGTCACATGTAGCTGCTGATCAACACTGATGACAAACCCGGGATTTCTATAGGTGTGTTCACATGACCGGGACGATGTTGACAGCATGTGATCAGTCACTCATGATTATGTTTACATATTCTAGCAGAATGAGAGATTCAATACTTTCGCTGTGCCTTAAAATCTGCTCGGGTGCATTTGAAAAATGCAGGAAGAACAAGCAGGAGAATTTGTTCAGCATGAATGAATAAATCCAGGCTAAAAGACTCCCTCAGGTTTATTGTGCAGCACAAGCTCTGACTGGATCGAACAGAGTAGTATTGAGATGAAAATGAACAGGCCAATAAGAAGATAACTCCAAGTGAAAAGTTAAATAATTTTACAACTTGCTAGTGTATATAGTTCTAACAAGGCTTCAGTGCTTTCTGGTCTCTGTTTAGAGAATATCAGGAGGGGACAGTCACTATCTGTCATTATATCACAGACTAAGAGTTAGTCAGAGGGTAAAGGGTTCTGCAGAGTGATCTTATATCTGGAACAGTGTTTCACAGCGGGTTTAGTGTTCAGCGTGACATATTATCATGAGCTATCTTGGTAGGATGTGAAATTTCTTGTGGTCCTGTAAACTTGGAGTTAGCCCTTGAATTAGCTCAAACTGTAAATCCTGCTTTGAACCATGGTGACTTCTAGTGTAACGAGCCCCTACAATAAATTTGTTAAAATTTTACAGTTAGAATTTTTTTTTCTCTTGGTGTAAAAACTACAAGCACATATTCAGATTATTTTTATCACTCTTGACTTATCTCTTGTCAATTCATATGATCAGAGCAGCCACAGAAACAGCAAAAAACCCAAAGGAGTTAAAAATAGGAAAAGGGAACTGTAGAGGGAAATTTAAACTTATTTGTATTCATAGTTGTTGAAGTAAATTAAATTCTTATTTAATTTATTTTGGCATTAAATAAATATGAATTTTCTGATCTGAAACAGCTTAAAGTTTATCTTAACTTATAGATTTAGACAAACCCATTTTTGGGTGGAGATTTTTGAATGATAGGGTCCTTTGTTCAGCTCTCTTCTGTGATGCAAGGCACAAAAATGTTTTTTGACCGTGATCAACCTGATATTGCTGGAAATCGACTCAAGTTGTACCCTTTTGGATTATTGCGTTGGATGGATTATGAAAACTGCGTCCCTCAAAATAAATGGACACTCAATGCATCAGTGAGTATCGTTGAATTATTATTTAATTTTTTGTCAACAAAATTGGACACAGGTCAGGACCAGTGAAGCCTGTGTCATGCAAGTGGCTTTAAATTTGTTTTTTCTTTTTTTTTTTTAATGGAGATCTGCCACAACAGGAACCTTTTACATACAAACGGATATGGTACCATTTACTGGTACGTGAAAATTTGTGCCAGTCCTCAACTGTACCAATTATCTATACTTTTGTGTGTGTTTATATGGTAAAAATGTCAATTTCTTTGATTACAAAATCTCAAAATATTTCCATTAAACATATTTATTTATCAAAATACAAACTTTCACAAATTTAGCAATACAACATTTAACTCTTTGCACTGTATCACAGTACACTCATCACAGTCGACATTGCTGTCTCACAAATGTCTTCAAACTATTAAGTGAAGAAATGATTACAACTTAATTAATAAACAACAACCATGTGGTGTTTTTCCTAATAATGAACAAAGTAAAACCAAGTTCTATGTATGGTTGGAAAATCACATATTCTTCTACTCCACCGCAGTCACAAGGATGCATTTAGGTGCCAAAACATGGTACCCTTTGATTTTATGTTAAACGGTACCCAGAACTACAGACGGAATTCAATCAGTACCGAAAAAATACTGAATTTGGTATATCCTTAGTTTGGAATGTACTTTTTTTTTTTTTTTTACCATACCTTGACCTTTGTCAACTTTAGTGGTGTGGCTGATGCCCGTTGATGATCCCCCTGCTAAGCAACTGAATAAGAATCATTTCCACTGATGGAGGCAGAAATGCAGCACAGCACCAAGAACCAAATAGATTAGATAGATTTTTTTTTTTTTTTTTTTTTTTAAGCCCTCCACTGAAGATTCAAGGTTGAATTTTTCATCCAGATGAATGAAACTCCTGATCTTCATATCTGCATTATGTTAACGTTTTCATTTGCAGTGCTTTATCAAGACTTCTTATTATACTGTGGTGTATTTTTTATGAGCAAGAGGTACCAAAGATCTATTCTTTCCGTGCTAACCAATCCCAACATTAAGACAACAATTATAGGACGTATATGTGGGAGACACCTTCATATTCCTTTTGCCTATTGAAGTGAACATTTTTAAATAATTAGATTCAATGTGTTGTGAATTAGTCACGTAATCCTAATCAACACACATCATGGTGCCTGTCTGTATCAAGGACAAAGTGTTCAGCTGCATTTAAACTTCCTGAGGCTGAACAATTAGACCCATTAGGACTGGCAGGGGGCCGATTTACACCCTGCGGGTCACTGGTCTTGCTATACATTGATGGAAACCCTGATGAGATATGAAATTATACGTCTTTGGGCATGATTCCCAAAGAGACTGGACTGGTTTCTTGCATTTGAAATTTTACATTGTGCATTTAAGTCGTGCATAAGAAAAAAAAAAGAGTCACAAGGGAATTATGAAAAAAGGTAAATCTGTGTAAAGGTTTTACAGCACAATTGATTAAATAAAAATGTAACCTTTGCATGTTTAATCTGTTTTTTTTGTTTGTTTTTTTTGTTTGTTTTTTTTTCCAAACAGCCAATCAGGGCTTTAGAGTCGTGTTATTGATGTGTTTGAACTGGTGCCAAACCACAGAGTTTAAAACCAACTAAGTGACTGACAGGTCACATTTATTAATACTGATAGTGAGTTACGTGTAATATATATGTAAAGTATAGGTTTCCTTTAATGGGGAGGTACTGGATGCAATTTAGAAGACAAGATCCTTGAGAGCTTGTATCAGTGTAAATGGAACTAATGAGATAAAATGTTGAGGAGGAAAGACATGAATGATTAGGAGGATTACTGATTATTTAAATGTAGAAGATGGAGGCTCCTCAGAGCCAGTAGAAAAAAAACAATATGTTGCATATCTTGACTTTTCTGCATTACATAATGGCACTTAATATCTGCCACAATTATGTGTGTATATCTATAATTGTGGTAGATATTAAGTTAAATGTTAAGTTAAGTTTAAAAAAGTTAAGAGACCACTATTTTTTTTTCAGAAATCAGCATCTCTACATATTTGAAAATTTTACTCAAACAAGTACCTATAAAAAGCAAAATCAGAGTCTCAAAATTGCAGTGGTCTCTTCACTTTTTCCAGAGCTGTGTATAATTCTCTGCATAGCCATTTTGTTGCATTTTATTTGGATTGTTCTTCGCAGTGGAAAGCAGGACTTTCTTCGACTAAAAAGAAAACTGATCCTTGATCTGTCATCTTTTCTATTCTTCATTATTATTATTACTGTGATGATACAAAAGTTCAATCATTACTGTTACAAAAGTTAGCTTGTAACAGTTGAAGTTTGTTTATTCTGCCCTTTACAGGTGTATGAATGTCATCAAACTAGAAACAAAAACATTAAAAAATTAACACAAAACTTTACCGAGCTATGTGTGTATGTTAATATGTATTTATAAATCTTCATCTATGTATATGTATGTGTGTCTGTGTGTGTGTGGGAGGTGTACGCATGTATTTATGAGTGTATGTACACTTCTGTTTGTATTCACAAGTTAATGTGTGTGTGTGTGTGTGTGTGTGTGTGTGTGTGTGTGTGTGTGTGTGTGCATGTATGTGTGTATTTATGGGTTATTGAAGGTTAATTTGTCAGTATATTAATCCCTCAATACCTGAACCATGTTGTGTTTCATATGAAAACATAGATGTCATGAATCCCTATGTCTGATGTGAGCAACGGGAAACGTTGTTTTAAGTGGGTAAAAGAAAAATGCATCACACCAAAACTTGTCATGTCGTGTGCATAAGGACTATGTGATTCTTCTGCTTATTAATCAAGTAATACAATGAGAAATGATGCATACTCAGCAATTTTCTTTGTTGCATTGAATGTTATCACTATTACTGCTCTAGCAATCTGATGTCCCTGTTGGAGTCATTTATTTATGTATTCATTTTGAATTTTAAAAAAGACTTTTTATTTGTTAGACTGGTTTATTAATGTATTATAGTCCACCAAGAAAGTGGTTGAGAGGTCAATATCATGTTGCAGAGAACAGAAAATGACTGAAATGTTCAATGAAATATAGAAACAACACCATGAAGTATATGAGTGTCATCTGAAGTGTGGAAGATTGTCACTGAAACTGTAAAAGGTGAATGAATTGCTCTTATGTTTAGCACTTAAAAGTCGCTCAATTGCTCAAAATGCTTACACACAAGTGTAAGTAAAATGCGTGACCCATCATCTTATTCACACACACACACACACACTGAAGGTTATGCTTCCAGGTAACAAGGGGCTCTTGCATAATGACGCTGAGACATGTGAACTGCTTTTTCTTTACTTGAAACATTATTTATATTGCTTTTTAACAAGGTCTGCATTAAAACATTTTTTTAAGAGCTAAGGGCTGTTACTTAAGAGTGTCTGAAGAAGTCTGTGGGTGCAGGAGGCAGAACTCCTTTTCTTACAGCCAGCTCTGGGTGCTGGCATCAGAACAATCTGCTTGTTATGTGCAAAGACTTGACTGGATAACTGCCCACAGTTTGTGTTTTAGAATATCCTCCAGAGTGAGATCCTCTCAAAGCTTAAGCTGTCTCTGCCTCCAGTGTTCAGAGTATTTGGACATCTTTAGGGACCTGTTTTTATAATGTCACCCTTCAGTTCTCAGACATTTTTTTTGCAACTTGTGCCTTGGCTGGGTGTTTTTCTCCATGCCTGTGAATCAAATAAGTCTCTCTGAGATACTTGTCTGTCGTCAGTACACAGAGCTTTGTTATGACGTGTGTCAATCATTCTCTTTTTCACCATCCTGTCTTCTTCTGCGGGCAGGCTGGTAGCTGCATATTTCAATCCTTGTTGCATGTCAATTCCTACATTTTTGTTTTATAAAAGCTGCGTTTTCCCAAAACTCCCTGAGCAGTTTCCACTATTTGTCTTAATAAACCATTTTTTTTCCATAAACCAGCACAAACTAAACTAACACACCATTGGAGCCCTTTACAAGGTCTTGGGCCCAATTCCAATTCCTTTCTTAACCCTCAATCTTAACCCTCAAGCTCAACCCTCAATCTTAGTGGCCCTCAAAACCAAGTGTTAAGGGTTATCTTGTGACTTAGAAATGGGACACCCCTTAAATGCAAATGAAATTGTTGTGGACTGTCTGTCAGTTATTCCTTCGGTTAGCGTTATCAAAAAAATATCTGTATAAATAACACAACCACGGACATATTCAGCTGTCACAGCAAACCATAGTTTATTGAAAGGTAAACACCAGCTATAACTATCGTTACATAACTCTGCGGCTACAGGAGATGACATTAGCCCGGTCATCTTATACCATTATCGGCACAAGCATGTTATATAGGCTGTTATCTTGATAAAACAACTACATTACCACGGAGAAAAATGACCATTTTGTAACGTTAACTAACTTAAACAATAGCAACATGGCTTGTCCGCACCGGACGCTATTGACAAAAGATCGTTAAATAAATGTAATGCAACAACAAGGTAAATAATCCATAAAATGGGTCTAAACTAAGATAATACAATGGTTTTCGTAATATTTATATCTCCATTAACAAAGAAAATACTATATTTGTAGCTCGCCTTCTCTGCCGCTTTGGACGCCATGTTTATTTACTGAAAATACGCAATGCATTCTGGATGTCCCTTAGTCCCAAGGGTGGTGTCGGAGAATCTCAATATTGAGGGAGATACAGCCTCAGTCTTACCCCTCAACCTCAACATTCTGAGAATCGGGACAGCACTTGCACTTCACGGGAGTGCGCATTTTGAGATTGAGGGTTAAGATTTAGGGTTAAGATTGGGTTAAGTTGGAGTCCAAGGGTGAATTCCAATTCCTGTCTTAACCTTCAGTTTATAGTATCAACCATCCATTCACCCATCTCTTTTCTTCAGTGTTTTCAAATCCAATTTTTTTTTTGCCTCCTCTTGATGGATTTAAAGGTGTTTCCCAGCCAGATGGGATACATAGTCCCTGTTATGGTTTGGGTCTACCCCGAGGTATCCTCCATTTGGACATGCCTGGAAAACCTCCAAAGGGAGTCACCCAGAATGCAACATTCTCAGATGTCTGAGCCAGTGCTCTGTTTGTCCCGGTGTGATGGGGGGGCCCTTCTGCTCAAAGGGCTCTCTCCATGTTTTCAAGTCTGATCTCCACCTCTGAGGCTGGGCCAAGCCAACCTTTGGAAAAAAACGTTTCCACTGCCTGTGGACTCAATATTTTGGCACTAAAGCAAAAACTGTGGAACATCCGTGTTAATATACAGCCCATTACAGCATCCAAAAGAAAAATACCTCCCTGTAATAAAATAGGGGCCAAAACACAAAACTAAAATATGTATCAACTTTTCTTTCACGTGTTTATAGTCATTATGCTTAAGTGTTTAAGTGTAAATTACCTGAAAATGTTTATATTCAAAGTTATTTCAATCAAGATTAATTTTTATTAGCCATTGCACATGTTTCAGTACAAAATAATTTGCTTTTCAGTTACACCCCATCCAAGAAACCTAAAAAAGATAGAGACATATAACAGGGGGAGGACAGGAGTGGGAGAACCTGTAGTTCACTTTTCTTCAGGGCCCTGTTTCATTACATGGAGTGAGGGATAATACTGGTAGAGAAGAGGGAGAAAAATAAACATAATGCCGGACCAGACCCTGGATTGGGGCACAGTTTAGGATTGGGAAAAACACCCCAGCCCATAAGTAACATAAAAAAAACATTACAATAATGAACATGTGAAATTCAAATTATGCGGCAAATTGCTATTACGGGCTAGAAAATGCATTTTAATTAATTGGATCAATGATAAACCACCTACAGTCACCCTATGGTACAGGGAAATATTCTGGGTCCTTCCCCATGAAAGACTTAGTGCAGTTGTGAGGGGTAATGAAAGGTCCTTTGATGAAATGTGGGCTCCTCTGCTTAACTATCTTCCTAACGAATTGACTCAGCTGGTGATGAGGGGCCAGTTTTCATTACAACGGTCACTCCCACATGAGAAATTCATAAGTGTCCTGGCTTACAGTTTGAAAGCCGCACACTACAATATTCTGTTCTTTTTGGTTTGCCTGATGGATCACTGCCTGCTGTATGGGAAGCTGATGTGACTGTAACTAAATTGATGGGTGTACGTGGAGCAATGTGGGGAGGGGGGCCCTATGTATGATGTGTGGGTATATGTGGGACAGTCGGCTGGAAGATTCGTCTGTTAGGGTCAAATGGATGGCAATATCTTGTTTTACCCTGTCTTTTTTTTTTTTTTTTTGTATTTTTTAATCTATTCCTGCAACTGATATGATGGCAAATTGTATGTTATGTGTTTATATTAAAAAGCAATAAAATTTGTTACAAAAAAACAACAAAAAAACAATAATGAACATGAAGACTTAAATATGTGGTTATTTTATCTTAGGTATTAAATAAGACATCATGATTGAAATCCAAGCTAAGAGAGTCACTTAAAGATGGTCTACTCTGATGGGTTTTTCTTTTCTTTTTTCTTTTTTTTTTGTTGTTCCAGGCTCTTCACTCTGTCCCTCAGATGCCTCTGAAGTAGTTTAATATAATTTGTAGCTAAAAACGACATCTATTTTTTGCTGGTGTTTTGGAAGAACTTTATTTCAGCCTCTGCCTGTTTTGCTGCTGTCTGCAAAGCCTGACTCACCAAAAACTGCCAGAAAATTAAATGTATTTATTTATTTATTTTCTTTTGTCTTCTTTTTTGAATGGTGACATTTACTAATTTCCTTTTTTTTTTTTTTTTAAATCCACAGAAAAAAACGTTACTTAATTTTTGTAATGACATATTCTTTGTATCACATTTGATAAATTGGGCAGTTTTGGCGACTTTTTTTTTTTTCAAATTTTTAATGAATTATTCAAAGTAAATTTGCTACACGTTCTTGAAAATAAGCAGTGATTCTCCTGAAAATTATATGTGTGTAATTTCATGTTAGCATTTTGAAACAGCCCAAAATACAACCTCAGCTGCCTGTAGTGGAATGATCATCTGCAAGGGGGCAGAAAAAAATCTTTAACGGGTTTCAAAGGCCTCTATCTCATCGATGTAATAGTTTTCTTAAAAACAAACAAACAAACAAACAAACAAAAACTATTTAAAAAAAAAAAATACAATACATTTGGCATGAGTGACTGCGGCCTTCTCCTCCAACAGGTCATGAACCTGTTAGGAGCTCCTGACATGATGACCTCATTACTTCAGCAGGTCTACTGAAAATCTTATAAACATGTCTTTTTTTTTCTTTTTTTTTAAAGAGTGGAGCATGTTGATCAGTTTACAGACACTCAGGAATTTCTACAACATATCAATAAATAAAAGTTTGTAATTCTGAACTCTTTTAGTCTCAACATTCACCATCATTATTTCTTAATATTTATGTTTGAAATGTAGCAAAGAATAATTCCCCCCTCTTTAAGTTTTATACCTAAAGTGTCTGTTTTAAATCCACATATGAATGAGTTCTGCTGTAAATGACCATAGAGGCACTCATTCAGCTTCAAATTTCACAACAAGTGTGAATGGAGAGATATGGTCGGTTATGATCATCAGTGGAGGGTATGAACTCACTGCTGCTAAACTGAGGCTTTGCCTTCAGGCTCAGCTCGATCCTCACTATGACAACCAACTGATTCAGTACTAACGTTACAGTTAACCTGGACCTGAGCTCAAGGTCTTGATCATGAGTAAAGGTTACTTGGAAAGTGAAATTTTGCAGATGTGCCTCAAGTCACAGTTATGTTTTTATCAATGACTGGAGGTGTCTTATTTTCAAATTGTTATTCATTTATTATTTATTTATTTTAGTGGGAATGTGGTTAACAGGTGCATCAAAACTGAGTTTGTTCAGTTGAGTTTTGCATCTTTCCAATCCTTAAATGATGCCTAATTGTGATAGTCAGTTAACCAATTGTCATGCTGCATCATTACTATGTCCTTGGACGGAAATAGGCTGAATATTTCATGCAGTTTTGGGTAGAAAAATAAGCACAAGAGTAGAGCAGGACACAAACCTTGTCCATTCTTCCCCATACTTTCATACAGCATAGATGTCACACCTCCTGAGTTGGACAAAATGTTTCCTGGAACAGGTTAATACAGCTGGAGAGAATGAATATGAAGGATGTTTATCCCTCGCATGCAGAAAAATCTATCAGCATTGAAATCAGATAAACTGCAGGGTGTATTCCATCCACAGACTAAGACAGTGGTGGAGTTATGATGGCCTGCTCTGCCTGTCTGAATCATTGATTTCTGAGCACATTGACACACTGCAGCTCCACTCTTGACCCCGTCTCACTCCCCTGCCAGTCCCCGATGGCCTGTGTGGAAATGCAGCGGTTATCCTTCTTTACCCTCTCCACTCTCCTGCCTACGCAAACACAAGTCCTCTTTGTAAAGTCTGACAGCCTTACAGTCCTACAGGTGACAACCAATCTCCTCCAACCATATGCATCTTTTCATTATATGCATTTCTGTCACCTAGCAACCGGCGCATGTGTGTTGGAGTATTGTGTGCATTACTGTCACTCAGCAATCAGCCAACATCCTTTCATAGCGTCGCCAATGGAGAGGTTTTGAAGCATGCCGTGAATAATGGATGGGCAGAGCTGCTAAATACAGACACTTAATGAAGACACAGTCCCTAACAGAGCCACTCACAATGACGCTGATGGACCCAGGTTTGAATAATGGCATGCTTGTTATGTAGATGTGCTCATGCAGCTTTCTATACAATAAGCTTTACACTACAGTAATCTCAGCCGTGACCATCTTCTGGCGCTCAAATGGAAAATAGACTATAAAACGCTTTCACGGTAGGAACGTTCAAAAACAGGAACTAATAAATTACATATATAGACAATATAAACCTGCATTATTCGAGTGTTTTATTTCTTTTTTTTTTAACCTACTAGCACTTTCCAGTTACAATCAAAGGAATTTATTCATGAACCCAGCACAATGTAGAAAAGCCTGACAGCCATTTATTTTATTTATACAGTACATGGACTGACATGAAATGATGGTTTAGCCTCAGTATAGTGAGGATTTTTCTGTAGCACCAGTAATGACTCACTTGTTCCTAGGATAGGGGTTTTGACGCCTGTCAATTGGTGGATGCAAAGATGGAAAACCAACTCCAGCTAACCTTCAGTCAAACAGTTAAGGTGAAACTCTAACCTCACTGCTTGGACAACTTATCTTTTTAAATCTAAACTCCACTTCACCTTTAAAAGGGGAACACTTTAGGAATTAAACATCTCTTTGTAAAGAGTGTCCAAGCCAAGCACAGTGTACAATGTTTCTGACAAGTGCAGCCACACATACAAACAAAATACCTGACAATAAAACATTCATTTATTATTTCAACAGAGGTGTTGTCCAAACTATCAAAATCATTAGTGCATCAAGTAGAACCTATACAATCTGGTGTGAACACCCCCAATTTTCCAATGTGACCTTAAAGTCCCTGTATCCTAGTGGAGTTGTTTTCGTCTATTTGTGCTGTTTCAAGACGGTCAGCTTAATCTGGACCTGATCCCAAATAATAAGCACTAAATTGTATGAGCAACATAAAAAAAGAAATGCATATGTTTTAAGTGCTGGTGATCTACTATGATTGCGTGTATGGTTGATAACAGGTACAAAAAAGGTGCAGGTCACACTATCTAAATGAGAAAAAAGAAAATAGGGACACAGTTAATAGCACTATTATAAATGTGTAATTATATATCAAATTGTTTTCTGTTCTCTGTTGGCTGTCAAAGTTCAGGGTTTCTTTTTTTCTTTTTCTTTGTTTGTTTTTCATAACATGCTAAAATATTCAAACTGATTCATGCTGTTTTTCATTTTGCTTTGGTAGTATTAAAAAATATGTGTTTACTGTATCCCGGGTGTGAGGGAACTGGATTAACTTGCCCATCCTGAGTGACATAGCATTCAACATTTGGGACAGCACACCAGAAAAAGTACACTGGGAGACGCCGGCACTAACTGCGCTGGTGTGCTGGAATGATCCAGACGAAAGAGAATGCAGGGCTGCAATGAGTTTTTCCATAGAAGATATGACATGGCTCTTCTTTGTGACTGCCTCCAAATGTGCCATTAGCTCATCTAGCTGCTCAAAAATAACATTGCTGGATAGACTATGTCTCTTTTGTTTTTATTTCTCACGACAACGACTGCAGCCATTTGTGCGTAATGCTGTGCCAGTTTGCACCTGCTAAATAAAGACTCAAAAAACACAGACCCCAGTTTGTTTCCGATTTGATAAATCAATTAGTGATTACAATAGCATCTTCTCCTCCTGTATGATATTCATTATACACTAAATGGATTGAAAATGAATAAATAGATCAGGCCGTGGGATGGAACCCATTTACTATGGGACCCAACCAATAGGTAGCAAAAATTGCATCACAGCTTCGAGTTCACAGACACGTGTTCTGTCAATTGGGTTTGGGCTCAGAAATCCAGTTGGATCCCTGAGTAGAAAAACAACTTTTTTTAGAAGGTTGTCCTACTGTCTAGTCATATCCCATCCAATCCCAACTGGCCACCAGAAGGCATCAGGATCCCTCTCGTTAAATTGAAGAATGTTTCTAAAAGGATGGGCAGCAGATGTAGATTTAAACTACGTCAGTTTGGTGATGACTTAGGGGCTTATCAATCTTCAGGCCTGACTGAAGACGCCGTTCTTTATACTGAATTCCTCCAGACAAGTTCCTCTCAGGTAGCTCACCATCCATTTAGTCTGAGTCCCCTCCATACCATCCATCTCTCCAAACACAAAGCTGCTCCATCTCTCTCACACCACACTCAATCCACTGGAGCACAACACGCAAGCGTAACATTTCTTTAGGAGAGCAGGTCCACGGGTCAAGATGAGTGAAGTTTCTAAACTCTCAGTGTTATAAAAGTTTCCAGTCAGACAAAGATAGAAGAGCTGAAGCGTCTCTAGGTTTCTTGCTGCAGGTGTATTGATCAGAACAGGTGGGCGGGGTAACTGTAGGAGAGAGGTTTGACAGACAGGTTCAGCGTAACAGCAGGAGTGGGACAACAACTGCCTGGGAATGGATGAATTGATGGAATTATACCGGTTTGATGTAGGCATTGGGCAAACTTTAAAAAGTGACTGGGTGTCTGAAATTAATTACACACAATTTGCTCCTCTTCAACCTCATTCCATTTGGCTCACCTCTGCCTGAAATAGGGGCAATGGTGTTTTAAAAAGCAAACTCTAATTGCAAGAAAGAAGCAGAAGGTGAACTCTGGTCCAACAGTCATCTGCAGGAGTCAGCGTAAAAAACAAAACCTTTGCACTCTTCATTTCCACCCACACAGATGACTTTCCCATATGTACCAGTCGGATAAATTTTATCCTGGTACATAGAATACTAGTTCGTGTTCTGAGACCCTTATCTTCTTCTGCTCATTGTTTCCTTTAATGTTAAAGTTCAGAGCGAGACATCCTCTTGAGACCCTGCAAACAGCATATTCTGTCAAAACACTCTTGTTTGGAAAGAAACAAGAGCTTTTCATGACTTCATTAGCTGGACTCAGAAAACAGAAGTCTTAAAGTTCCTCTGATATCTTGATATGACATAAAGGGATTCAGAGTATGAAGATGAAGACTGATGTTTGTTACACAGTTGATGTTAATGTTGCTCACTTGTTGGTGTTAATGCAAAGTTTAGAACAGTATTTTGTCAACAGGCACGTCTTCAAGCTGTTTCTGTGAGTGAGAATACATGCTGAGATATTTTGGTGGAAAACATCAGTCTTTGAATCCATCAATGATCATCTGACAACATTAACGCCTGTGGGAGCAATAGCAAACTATTTGAAGCTCTTGCTGGTTTGAGATTACAGTGATCTAACCAGGTTGTCCTCGGAAAAGTTGTGCTGGCACAGGAACGTGTCTTAAGAGATTCATTTGGGCTGAATGATCATTAAAAGACTGTGTTTAAATGATGTTATGTAGGCTTGCATGTCACACCCTTTGCTCTCCACATACAAAATCCCATTTACAGCCAAAACCGTTGAGCCACTGCTGGATAGTAATGAGCGATACAGCAAAACTTAATACTGATCTGATACCAAGTAAATACAGGACCAGGCTTGTTGATATCAATACAATATCAATATATATTTAAAAAAACAAAAAACAGATTGTCAAAATTAAACACACAACCACTAAAATGAATGTATCTGTTCATGAATGAAAGCAAATAACCATTTTTATATCAGAAAATAATCATGTGCTTTATTTCTTTTTTCTGATTTGTTACAAAAAAGTAAATTTGATTTTTCATGGATAACAGCGATTATTATATTTTAGCAGTAAATTTATCCTGTGCTCAAACAGCTTGCACAAATTAGTAAATTATTTATTTATTTTATTTATTTATTTTTAATTTTAGGAAATCTGCAATACTCTGATAATATAAGGCAGCAGTGTCACACAGCTTATCCTGGGGGGTAATGCATTTTTCAGGTCCTATATATTCATTATTTATGTCTTTTGGTAGTAACATATTTTCAGTTCCTGCAAAATAATTCAGTCAGATTTATTCAACTGATGAAATAGAAATATTAAATGATATTAAAAAAAAAAAAAACTGAAATGGGTAATGACTACATGTTACTGTGGCTTCTTTAAAACAACTACCTTGGTGTTGTTACCTATATTTAAAGGGGTCTGCTATTGGCTCTTGTCTATAAGCCTGGGGTCTGGTTGTAGTTTGGGGATTCTCCTCCTCCTCCTGTTTACTTTGGAGCTTGGCAGCATGGACAGTGAAGCTGATGAGACAAATGTCCTTATATAGATGAATTGGGGAGTTTTATTATGCTGATTGCAAGTGCCCCAACCTGCATGAGCCTGTCAATTTGGAATAATTCCAATTCACTAATATATTCAAGGTAGACAGAATGAAATTTGTTACTATGAGTCATGGTGATTTTGGGCACAGAGGAAGAAAATTTCTTCACATTTATTAATGAAGAAGCCTAATGTCAGGAGGTTGAATTTGGCTCCTGTTGGACCAAAAGTATTAAGTCTAAGCCCTCTACAAAAGCCTGGGCAGCATGCCTGCACAAATCCACTGTTGGCATGTGCCAGACAAGCCGAAAACAAACAGAAAAAGACACATAATGACAAGAAATTAGATTTTTGCTCACCGAAACAAAGCCTCATTTTTAGGTTGTGGTGAAATGCCTCATTTCCTGGTTTCCTATGGATGTGTCTCAGTCACTTAGAGCGGATTATCAGAATTCATGCAGGTTGGAAAGCTGGCTCTCAGGTGTCAACATCATAAGTATGAGTTCTTCATCTATAGTTACCCATGCAGAAAAGTAGTCCACAAATCTACTTTGATTGTCTAAGCTGCTTTATGCAAGGAATCAGAACAGATGTGACTCTCCTACAGTCCAAACATCACCCCATTGTCCCAGATTCTTTATGTCTCTGATATTCCTAAAGCGCTTGACTCAGACCGCAGGCACTTCAATTGTATCTGAAAGTACGACACATTTTCAAAGTGCACTCCCAAGTTAGTCGTTATTATATATGAATGTGTTTGCTATTGAGACATTAAGACACTTTTCCATCTGGGTAACATGAATTTAACATTAAGGTTTGGTGTCAGACTCAGAATCAAAGAGGTACAGCTTCTCTCTGGAGCCGTCACTTCTCTCAGAGTCATAAAGGAACACATCCATCACATGGGAGGCAGACATACCAATTTCTGCCCTGACAGCAGCTCCAACAGACCTGACGCTCTGCAGCCAGAGAACATGCAGAGTTTTATTTATTTGACTCGAAATTCTCTCTCTTGTATCATTACTGTCACTCTGGACGTCTCCACTCTCTTTCCCTATATGTGTAAAACAGCTGGATGTAACCAGTCAGGAGGGGAAACAGTAATCCTGAAGAAGTGGAAAATCTCAGCGTCACGTCAGACGAAAAATTCAAAGAGGATGAAACTCAATTTAAGAATTCAGCGTTTACTTCATTTTGAATTGGTTACATGAAGAGCAGAAGCATAAATCAATTGAAACCCATGATGCCACAGCTTGTCTGCACCATGACGGCTTCATCTGACTGCACATAACATACAGACTCATGCAAACACTCCCTTCTTCTTCCATGTTATCAGAGTCCAGAAAAGACCTGCTGCAAATAGTTAAGTTTATAGAAGGAATTGATGAATAACCCAATGTTTTTGGGGACTTTTTCCACCCAGTGATTCTATCATTCTTCACTTGGACAATCTTTTAGTTTATCTGATAAGCATATTATGACTTCCTGTTGTTGAACACCTCTCACTCTAACAACACATACCACTCTGAGTTGGGTTACTGTAAACTCCCTGTGGTCTCAAGTGTGCAGATATTTATCAAATATTTTCCAAGGAGTCTGCTCCAGTACACATAACTGAAGAATTAAAAATTGATGTGGACACCAGAATAGCATATAATGTTGCTAATTTTCAAAATATAACACTGTGGTTGCTTTTGCCATGTAAAAATTGCACAGAAGGACTACACTATAATGTCAACTGCAAAACAATAAAAGCACTTTGTACTTTTTTTAGCAAAGTGTGCACATTACAATTTCTTACTTCATTTTTGCACCCAGATAAATGGGAACCAATGTGTAACATTATTATAGGGGACTTTATATTTGGACTTCATTTGTTTTTATTGTTGGTAATATTTGGTGTGAACTATGAGACACTTAAAGGTAATTCAGAATCTGTTTAAAGTGGATTGCAGCGACTCCTTCGGCCAGAGAACTTGTGCAAACTGTTGTGATGACATGACTATTAACAAGCCATGTATTTGTTTTGAAAAATGAATGAAGATCAGTTCCTCTTTTCAACTCTGCTTTTCTTTGTTCAAGACCAATTTTTACAAGACAGTATGTCACAAGGTCATGGTGTGACAAGGCTTCTAAGTCAGCATCCCACCTCCACGCTTAAGTCATATGCCCACAGATTGTAGCCTCTGGCATGATGAACCCTGATGTTCACTTGTATTATGTTCACAAAAAGCCAGGCAAAATCTGTATTGAAGAATATTCCTGACAGTGAATTGTCTCATTACAGTCACAGAGTGATGAGATCCTGAATCAACTACCTGTAAATCCAGAGCCAGTGGTGAGCCAGAAATCCACAGCACTCTATCTAGGTAACTACACAATGGTTATTTCTGTTTGAAGTGTAGTTGGTGTGTGAGTTTTGTTGAGAAAGCAACTGAACTGACCTGTAAGGTTTACTTAAATTGTTTTATTATTCTTGTTAGTGAATAGAATAGCAGAGATGTATGATCAATGCCATTTGGAAGCAATAGGGTTTTATGAAAAAAACTTAAATTGACTTGCGTTATCACAATATTGGTTCGTTTTACTAATTTAGTTAAACTAATGCCATGTCTTTATTCTGAAAAATGGTTTAAGAGCAGTTCCTCTTTTCAACTCTGCTTTTATTTGTTCAAGTCATTTTTTTTTACTAGACAGTGTGTGACAAGTTCCTTTTTTTCTTATCAATAGTCATGTAGTGTTGTTATTTAAAACCTGACAACAAGCAAACTTTATAAGTTTATACTATAGTTTAGTAGCCGGCTACACTTAGTGCTACTCACAGCTCGGTGCTCTGAGACATGTCAGTACTGCGTAACCTTAGTGAATCCTGGTTGTGTCCTACCAGTGCTCATCTACCAACCCCAACTTCACCAAGCAGAGCAGACATAACCTGGCTCTTCATTTTATTGACAAACTCTCAGGTTTGAACAGATGGCTGCAATATAACAGCCGTATGCTAGATGGAATGAACATTATTACAAACAGGCCATGTTTTAGCCTTTAGCCCATGCTCTATCACTCTATTTTTTTAATTTTTTTTAAACTTTTTTCTGCCCTGAGCTCCCTTTTCTGTCAGGCAGTCCTGTTTCATCGTCCCCCAAAACTACAAAATAAACCATCATTTTCAGCAGCGATCTCCTTTCAGAGTGAGACAGCAGTCAGGGGTGAGAAAAATAGTGCGCTGTATCGTGAAAATACCTTATTATGAGTCACACTTGTGAACGAAGCAGCATCTACATCAGTATGTTTTGTTATTTATTTGTATGCAAATAGAAAAAAAAATGTAAGAATGTAAATGCACCAAATGAGGCAACTATGAGGCTCGTCATAAAAACACTGAATGCAAAGGGGTTTAACAATACACAAACAATTCATATTTGCCAGGTTAGGAGAAAATATGAGGCTACAAATGGTACTAAATTAGGACTCATTTGGGAGCTGAAAGATCCGGCTCTTTAGCTGTGCCAAAAGAGCTGGATCTCTGAAAAGAGATGAACTTCCCATCAGTAACATGCAGTTAGCACGTATGACAGTTGACCAGGTAAAAGCATGAGACAAAGAAGGAGTAAAAGACAACCCTGGTGTATGAGAGTAGGTGAGAGGTGTGTGTAACATAGAAACAATTCTTATGGCCCCTCAAATATTCCTCCAATTACAAGTCTTTACTTTGACCTCATGAGATTCATCTTTTGTTCAAATAAAAATCCTTGTGTCCAATTTGTGCGACAGTCCGTAGAAGAAAGGGGACAGAGTTGAAGTAAGCCGGCTGTGGCTCTGTCTCCCACTCTGAGCCCTTTGAAAAATGAGGGCAAGTCAAAGTTAATAATTATATTAAAAGCCTGCCCCGGTGATGCATTCTCTTTTGACACATCCATTTGTCATGCTTGTGTAGTGAAATGTTTCCCTCTGATAAATATTTTCAGGGATCAGAATGGAGTGCTGTGGGAGACTCATTGATATTTTTCCCACCAGCCAACAGTCGGCATTTAAGAGCACTATACTAAGTAAAAGGATATTGATTTGCCTAAATGAATGCCTGGCCTAACCTTCAGGACAGCATGAATTGAGGGCATGTGTCTTGTAAATGACTTGTGGCAGACACGCTTTAATATCTGCAGAAGCCCTGTGATGCTCCTGTGGATGTGGTGATATAGTGAAGAGTACATCATGTTTTATCAGTGGTTGAGCCCACCAGCTGAGCAGAGTAAACTTTTGTTTTACGACTTGGGAGCAGAGACTAACAGGAAAGCTGTAGGTTGGCAGAAAACCTGACAGTTTCTCGACCTCTATTTTACTTACAAAATTGCTGACTTTGACCTGTACTGGCTGCGCTATGGTTTTATAGGTCCGTGTGGGACCGGGCTTGTAAACAGAAGATGAGACAATAAATTCCTACTCTGTGAAACAGTCAAGTGATTCAGTTGTGGCTGTTGTGATGCTTCTGGATATACAAAACTCTGAGATATGGCTCAGCAGAAATACGACAAGTGTCTGACACTCACTGTGTAAAAGTTTTTAAAGTTATTCCTGGCTGGTATCGTGGATTGTCTTTCAGAACCTCAGAGGTCATTCCTGGGGGGCTGTCTTTCCCAGATCTGACATGTTCTGCTTCTTACATTTACTATACCCACCTCAGACATGTCAGCCATGCTTCTTTGATATATGAATGACACCATAGACTCGGATTCATAATTGATGTTAACTCGGTGGTGAGATGGTGCTTTTTTTTTTTCTGTAAAAAGCAGCGAAGCATCTCCTTCCTCCGTCTGATCGCTTTGTAGTTATTTTCACACTCATTTAGGTATTCATATGCTTTGGGCTGTTCATGGACTTCAGTGAGGAGACATACCTGACATGTACAGTAGAGGACATTGAGTCTGTTTCAGAAATCCTAGTATGAAAAAAGGGAAATAGAAAACTTTCAAAATTTCTTAAAAAAAATGCTCTCAACCTCTTAACACTTGGCCTCAGAATGCCTGCTTGTTTTTTTTCTTTCTTTTTGTGCTTATTTTGACTTAAAACTTGTCATAAAATGTCCTGTGAGTAAATGCCTCGGGCCGTTTTTATGGAATACTTTGAACTTTCAATATCTGGGAGTTATTTCTAAATTACTGTATGATATGAAGGAAAAATAACAGAAATGGATTTTTAAGGTTTAATGAAGAACAAAAAAAAATCATTAGAATCACAATACTTTATTGATCCCCTAGGGGAAATTGCTTTTTTAGTATACAATTACTCCCATACAAAAAGTGTTAGAAATATACCAAAGTACAGTATAAGCATAAGTGTCTTACCCAAAAATTGAAATCTAAGCATAAAAATATCAAAGGAAAATAAAATCTACAATAGAACATTAAGTATTTACGGACTACTTAAAATGTGTGGTATATACATGATGAGACAGGTGTGGAACATTGCACAAATACTGACTTAAATAAATGGTAAATAATGGATATTGCACAGAGTACTGACATAATTTGAGATTATTATTGCACTTGTTGTTATTCGTCCATGTTATTGTTGCTTGAATGAAAAAGTCCAGGGTAAACCTTGTTGCACTCTACACCTTGTTCCACTCCAAAAAACATAATCAAACAGAGCCAACAAATTTTACAGGATTAAAGTAAAATTTCAACACTGAAAAACATGCGTAAAATAACATTTATGAGTCTTTGAAAGCATCACTAGAACCTCCAGTTTCCCTACAGCCTCTCCCTCCCCGAGCACACAAGCCACTTGAGGATATCTGCTTCTCATTGTGAGACAGAAACTGAAACTGAAAGTAGAGGAGAAAGCTATTCATCTGCTCACTCACACTGTACAGCACAAACAAGGTATGGCACATTGTTTTACCAGGGTTAGCAACAATACAAGCCGCAAATCATGCTCACACTATCAAAAGAAGACTTTCAACACTATTCTTAAACAGCACAAAAAATACATTTTGCGGTGCATGACAGGGGGAACTGTTTGTTCACACATACGTAACAAACAGCACAGTATCCTGAACAGAGCCACGACCAGCTCATTGTAACAACTGTTATTTTTACAAAGAATTCCAAAGCGTGTGATGTCAATACAACTGTTTTCATCACTGATGTGGAGCCTATGAAACATCTATTATTTACAATTCAGCGAGATGACACTTACCAAAATATACCCAGTGGAAGAAAGGAGACAAGTTTGTTGAATAACTTGTGCGCTTGTAAATGTGTTTTTTAAAGTCTTTATTCTGTCATTCTTGGGGTGAATTCCAATTCCTGTCTTAACCCTCAATCTTAACCCTCAATCTCAAAAATGCACACTCCCGCGAAGTGCAAGTGCTGTCCCAATTCTCAGAATGTTAAGGTTGAGGGGTAAGACTGAGGCTGTATCTGTCATGTCACGTCGGTTATGTTAAGTTAATCATTTTTTACCTTGTTCTAGTTTTGTTTGTCCTGTCTGTTTTATTTTGTAGTCACGTTTTCTCCTCTCGTTTCAGGTCACTTCACTTCCTCCCCTGGTGTTTTCCCGCCGTTGTGATTGTCATTCCTGCTCCTCATTGTTTCCACCTGTGTCCCTTACCTCTTGTATTTAAGTCTGCGTCCTCCCTTTGTCCTGTGTCAGATTGTCTTGTCATGTGCGTCTGTAGTAGATCTTTAAAACCAAGAATCAAGTTGAGTCCTAGATTTTACCAGCTTTGCTGTGATTTTGAGTTTNCTGTCATGTCACGTCGGTTATGTTAAGTTAATCATTTTTTACCTTGTTCTAGTTTTGTTTGTCCTGTCTGTTTTATTTTGTAGTCACGTTTTCTCCTCTCGTTTCAGGTCACTTCACTTCCTCCCCTGGTGTTTTCCCGCCGTTGTGATTGTCATTCCTGCTCCTCATTGTTTCCACCTGTGTCCCTTACCTCTTGTATTTAAGTCTGCGTCCTCCCTTTGTCCTGTGTCAGATTGTCTTGTCATGTGCGTCTGTAGTAGATCTTTAAAACCAAGAATCAAGTTGAGTCCTAGATTTTACCAGCTTTGCTGTGATTTTGAGTTTCTTTTACCCTGTTTTCCAGCGCTGCTGTGATTTTGAGTTTATCTTTTACCCTGTTTTCCAGCGCTGCTGTGATTTTGTTTTCTGCCTTGCTCCTGCCTTTAGTTAAATAAATTCTTATTTTTTTGTGAGTTCGAGTCGTGCGCCTGAGTCCTTTTGCCAGTCTTGTCAGTACAATCTGACCAGATATGGACTCAGCCGACTCAGAAGCTGTGAAGACCACTTTGCGGAACCAGGGCAGCCGCCTGCTGCAGCATGAGGAGCAGCTGGGCAGCATTAACCAGGGAGTGAGGGATCTGCACCAGCGTCAAGGAGAGTTCCAGGTCTCCGTCAACGAACAAGTGGGGCGCCTCACGGAGCAGTTACATCGGGTGTTGGCTCACTTAGGGACTATTTCTGCTCCGACACCGAGCCCGGCGCCAGCTGCAGAGACTCCGGTTGTGGCCCCTCCTGCTCAGGCTGTCTGTCACTCCATGCCTGCCCTCCGCCTAGCCGCTCCCGAGAGGTTTTCGGGAGACTCAGGAAACTGCCGGCCTTTTTTAGTTCAATGTGACTTGCATTTTAATCAGTTGCCCGCTGCCTTCCCGACGGAACAATCCAAGATAGCATTCATGATTTCTCACCTGACTGGAAGGGCAGCCGCGTGGGCCACTGCTGAATGGTCCAGAGACTCTCCCGTTTGCAAGTCCATTGATTTATTTACGAAAACTTTGAAAAAAGTTTTTGATCACACCACCCNAAGGATCAACTGGCTCCTTTTGATCTCCCTTCAGATCTGGATTCTACCATTGCCATGGCTATACGTATAGACAATCGTATCCAAGAAAGACTGAAAGAAAAGAAACTGTGTTCACGGCTACCCCCCCAGGAGGGGCGTTCTCCTCCATCCCAGCGTGGGGAATCTCCTGGGCCGCCTCAGGTGAGCAGCCTCGACGGACCTGCATCCCCTGGCACCTTTGAGGAACCGATGCAGCTAGGGCGCACGAAGCTGTCACCGGCGGAGCGACAACGCCGACTCCGGGAGGGGAGGTGTTTCTACTGCGGAGAGCTCGGACATCTTTTACCTTCGTGTCCGGTAAAAGATTGGGCTCATCAGTGAAGAGGAGGGCACTGGTGAGCCGCCAACAATCCCCTGGATACCCTCCTCGCACCCTGACCAAGGTAAATGTGGTAATTAATGACCAGACTCTGGCTCGGGGAGTGTTTGTTGACTCGGGGGCGGATGAGAGTCTGATAGACTGGGGTCTGGCCCGAGAGTGGGGGTTATGTAGTTCACCGTTAAAACAGCCATTAACAGCTAGTGCTCTTGACGGTAGTTTATTATTTAATGTTACCCACACCACTGCTCCAGTCAGAATGAACATCGATGGTCACCACACTGAGGACATTAGTTTTCACCTTTTTAATTCGGCACAACACCCCCTGATTCTCGGCTATCCGTGGCTCCGTAAACATAATCCTCATATTGATTGGCAGACGGGTAAGATTATCGGGTGGGGGAAGGAGTGCAAATCCAAGTGTCTTCATGAGTCTGGTCACAAACTTCAGGTCAAGGAATCTGTTTCTGAAGGAACTGTTGGATTTAAAGACTTTCCGGATTTGTCTAGTGTGCCGAAGTGTTATGCTGATCTGAGGGAAGTTTTTAATAAGACCCGGGCCACTTCATTACCTCCGCACAGGCCATGTGACTGTGCCATAGAGCTGCAGCAGGGGGCAGCTATCCCCAAAGGGCGACTGTATTCTCTTTCAGGACCGGAAAAGGAGGCCATGCCTATCACTTGGTGAGAATTCGGGAGGGGGACGAGTGGAAAACGGGGTTTAATACCCCTACTGGACATTATGAGTATCTGGTAATGCCATTCGGACTCACAAACGCTCCAGGCGTTTTCCAGGCTTTTGTTAATGATGTTTTGAGAGACTTTTTGAACGTGTTTGTGTATGTCTATTTGGATGACATTCTGATTTTTTCTCAAGATGAAGAATCTCACATACAGCATGTCCGTCAAGTTCTGCAGCAGCTGCTGGACAATCAGCTGTTCGTGAAAGCAGAAAAGTGTGAGTTTCATGTTAATTCTGTGTCTTTTTTGGGCTTCATCATTGCCCCCAACAAGATTCAGATGGATCCTGCAAAGGTCAGTGCTGTGGCTAATTGGCCCACCCCTCAGAACAGAAAGAATGTGAAGCAGTTCCTAGGGTTTGCAAACTTTTACAGACGTTTTATTCGCAACTTCAGTGCCATTGCTGCCCCGCTGCATGCTCTCACATGTCCTCGAGTCCAGTTTGTGTGGAGTACTCAGGCGGATGAAGCTTTCAAGAAGCTCAAGGACAGGTTCACGTCAGCCCCGATTCTCACTGTTCCAGATCCTCACCGTCAGTTTGTGGTGGAGGTGGATGCCTCCAGTGAAGGCCTCGGGGCTGTCCTCTCTCAGCGGTCTGCCAAAGACGACAAGCTACACCCCTGCGCCTTTCTGT
>RPOG01005555.1:0-28189 GCA_008086565.1 Thalassoma bifasciatum | reverse complement strand
TTTTTTTTTCTGAGAAGTTAGTTTCTCATTAGTTATTGGACGTTAAAAACCGTGATATAAGTTTCGTTTTACGATAGTTGACAGCTGCCGTTCGTGAGTAGTTTTTATCGGGGATATAAGAAACTTCGGGAAAGAGCCAAAAGGAGACTAAACCTTCTGAAGAAGAAGAAATAAATATTTTTATTTCTCTTTTTTACTCGGCTCCACCAGAAATTCTCTACTGTGCAGACTCTGGCTGCACAATGGCGGCTAGAGAAACGGGGTTTTTTGGCTTCAAAGTCGTAGAACGGTGACAGGAGGAAGCACGCTGTTCATCCTGGGGTCGTATTCAGATTTTTAATGATTAGAAAACAAGCTTAATTGGGTTATGACGATTGGAATAAGGTGTTCACGTGACTCCTACGCAACCAGAATATTGTCATTATTCAGACTGATACAGAAATGTGGTGTGAATGTAAACATGGTTCGTGATTTCTTCCTCTTATTGTCGATGGCGTCCTGTAACGCCCTCCTCCTCCTCCTCCTCCTCCTCCTCCTCTTCGGTGCCTTTATTTAGGAAACTTGTGCCGTCATGAGCAGGTTGTGTGTGAGCGTCTCCCCGGGCTCTGACAAGTGTCCGTATGTGTTAATCACAGAAATCTATTTCTCCTTCTCTCTCCCCCGGACCCCCCCCCCTCCCTTCCGTGGCTCCTCGCTGCCTTTCTGGCTGCCTGGAGCGAGCGACGCACAGGTGACGAGCCCACCGCTCATCCATCAGACTGTACGGAGCAGCAGGAGCGAGCTAACCCGGCTAAATTTGGGGCGACGTGATTCAGCGCGAGCCGTCTGCTCCGATCCCGAGAATCCGAAACTCGCCGTGAGTCTCAACCGCCGGCCGAGGTGTTCGCTTCCCCCTCCTGTCAATATGTGTTTATGCTCATGCTAATGTCTGAAACAAACTGAGTAACGGCCTGCGCAGCGCGAGTGGGAGTAATGTAGAGGGTAATGACTCCTCTTTGACTTTTGCCCTCTGCAATTCTGACCTCATCCACCTCGCCACGGTTTCCCGCTGCAGGCCCTGTTGCTCTGTATGATGTCGGCGAGCACAGGCACACAAACACACACCGACTCGCTGAAATTAGAGTCATATGGTGTTCGCTTACCGCCTCCTACGATTCTAACCAATAAGGTCATTCTGTAGATGAACAAGAGAAGAATTACTTCCATTTCTGCGAGTTGGCGCGTCTCAAATCCTCTGCTGTCGTATCCTCGAACGGCACAGCGGAGTGAATCGGTTTGATGCTGTTGTTTTCACATCTCCCTCCATTTGCATCTTGTTTTTCCTCAGAATCTGGTTTATGATTTTCTACATGTATGAGATATTTGGTGTGAAGTAGGTGAGCGTTGAGCTGTGGATGTTTTTGCAGGTGATGCAACAACTCTGCAGAGTTTA
Organism: Thalassoma bifasciatum; assembly: GCA_008086565.1. Lineage (NCBI taxonomy): Eukaryota > Metazoa > Chordata > Actinopteri > Labriformes > Labridae > Thalassoma > Thalassoma bifasciatum. The sequence continues at coordinate 26,757 of RPOG01005555.1, read as the reverse complement.
ACTCTTCAAACAGATCAGACACAAATTCAACTTTTTATGTCTTTTTCTAAGATTTTAAGATACTTTATTTCATCAGCAGCAAAATTATATTTCAGTTTCAAGTCCAAGAAACGTAAAAAAGACAGTGATAGAAAACAAAGGGAGGACAGGAGCGTTTCATTAGATAAGGAAAGAGAGTACAAGAGGGAGGAAGAGGGAAAAAAAGCAAATCCTAAATTGACATTTTATTCCAGAATTTTGCCTTTTTGTGTCAGAATTTTGCCTTTTTCTATCTTAAATTTCGACTTTAAATCTTAAAAAATTGAGATCCTCTTTTTGAGTATTGAGAATCAGGTCACCACAATTTGCTCTTCTTGCAAATCTTGTGACGCTGTCAATCCCTTTTTTTTTTTTCAAAGTAAGAAAACAAGACTCATAAATGTTAAGGTACATATGTTTGTTATTCTCAAATTTCCGGTTTATTCTTGAAAACTTGTTCGCTCGGTTTGATTGCAGTGTTTATCTTCTCTAAACCTCTAAAATCCAATTCTATGTTCATGTTTTTCTCTCATATAACATGTTGTAAATTGGAACTAACTCCTAGGTATTGAATGTTAAGTATTCTGTAAAAAACTTGGGTGTTAGCACTTACTTAGAAGACACTTTTTGACCCTTTCATCATCAAAATAAGCAAAATAGTCCATGCAGGAATTTAGAGCCTCAGGTGTTAAAGGGTTAAAGAAACATGGAGCAGAAACAAACTGTAAATGAGAAGCTGAGCATCACGTTTGCATATCTGACTGCGGATCTCATTCTGCACAAACTTTCACACATCTTCTCTTCGCTGTTTCCCCACAAAGATGTTTGTTTGTCTTGGCTACATAATTGAATACCATTAATGCAGCGAGCAGCGCCTCATAGCCAAGAAACAGTTTGATCTTTCCTCAAAGTGTGTCAGCTTTTTAGCCCTATTAGTAGTTTGTTCTTCTTTGGGGTGTGTGCAAAAGCACCAGGGAGACAGCACTTTAAAAGGTCACTAATGCACTCAGCCTGCTGAAGGGGAAAAAAAAAGCATGTTGGATGTTTGTTTGTGGGTTTTTTATATCTCTCTTTACTGCGAGTCCTCTGGAGATGCAGCACTACAACATGTGAAGATGCCTTTTTCTCTGGTGTGAGGGAGGAGGAGATGGAGAAACATTTACTGCATCGGATTCTGTCTGTTTCTGGCTGCAGCGCTGAAGGGCAAACCGACATTTATGGAAATAAAAACGCAATTGGAGGAAATTACAAGACGGCGGCTGAGGAGAGTTAAGGAGAGAAGAACGAGGGTCACTGTCGTTCGCTGTGGGTGATGTAGTAGAGTTAAAAAGAAAGTTAAAAATAAGTGAGGTCATGAGGTCAGAGTTTAAGGCGGGGCCTGCAGACGAGCTCAGGTTCAGGTCGTAGCTGCAGAAATCACCTGGTTGACTTGAAAAGGTTTTTTTTCTTTGGTCCAACACAAAGTGACAAAGGGAATCGTGTGCAGTGGTTTTAGAAAAGAGAACAAGGTTGACAGCGTTAATGTGTGACTGAACTATCATGCAAAGGTTTGTGTGTGTGTGTGTGTGTGTGTGTGAAGCTGTGGGCGGCAGCAGCAGCAGCAGGAGGAGGAGGAGGTTGGTCTGCTAACAGCTTTCTGCGTCCCTAACCTTTGAGTTTGTCATACCAGGTTAAAGGCACGGCACAAGAAAGAAATAGGTGAAAAAATAAATATAAAGAAAAAGGTCAGACTTTAATAAAACAAAAAGTGGAAAAAACAAAGTGTCAGGGAGCATGTTAGTCAGAGAAAACTGAACAATGGAGACAGAAAACTCAGCTTTGGTGGGTCCTGGTGCTTTTTAGCAAAGCTGCTTCTCCTCCCTGAGGGTGAGTTTGTGAAACCCTGCTGTTCAGGATACTTTATTTAACCGTCAAGATCACATTAATCAACACCTAGATGGAATTAATTAGCATTAAGTTTTTTAAAAAAAAAGTGCTGATTTCAGGCTTCGATTTATTTTAAAGGCAATTAACTTCACATGCTTTGAGTCAAACTTCTCTTTTTTTTGAAAGCTGTGAGAAAGACATGGCACATTTTAAAATATAAAAGCACAAAAAAGAGACTGAAAAAAAGAAAATTCCCACACCATTTCTGTCCTAAATCTTTCCCCCTCCTGCTGATCAGACACTAAATCCTTTCTGTGATGAGCAGTTAATAGAAAGCTGGACCCACATGAGTCACAGTCGCGTTGCGTCATCTCTAACAGGTGTGGAGTTGCACAACAGCAATTTTCTGCCACAAATAAATTTGTCACATTGTCGAAGCTTTAAAGTCCAGTTTGGCCGACGAGAGGAAACATTCACATGTCGTTTGGAGGAAGAAATAAAAGCTAGGAAGTGGTTTTTGGCGTCTTTTCTTTTCCTTAGAGGCTGAAAGAACAAAACGCGGCAGGGTTCCTCCTCGTGGTGATGATGGTTTCCAGGTGACATAACTCTAACAGAAGTCGCCACCGCCGCCATCACTGCGTCATTCAGAGAGGAAAACAAATAGTAGAGTGATTGTGATGTTAAAAATAACCAGTTTAATATCTTTCATTCTGATTGTGTGGGCCTCTTCATGTCTTGGTTGTAGGTTTGAAGATAAGCCAGCGATAACAGCTTTTCCTTGGCTTCATTAATGAAACTCCAAAGGGAAACACACACAGACTCTGGGTTTTTGTTTCCTTTTATTGGCTCTTCGCTCCATCTGGATCCTCAGACATGTTTGTGTCTGTTATATTTAAAGGTTAACTCGTGTTTTTTTTTTAGTTACAGCGTCATATTTCACCTGCGTTTTATTTTCTACGTTCTTGCTCCTGATGCTCGAAGCCTTATTTTGCTTCATGTTTCCTTCATTAGCTTCACCTGCGTCCTGTGTCCACACCTGTTGCTCTTTACCTGGAGCGTTGGATCATCTCCTGTGGTTACCTTGTGTTTTAAACAATCTTTTAAACTTGACTGGGCTTATTCTGTATAATTTTATCCTTATGCAATCACACCTTCCATACATAAACACATAAAAATCATAAAATTTTAGAAATGAATTGGCGACCCATTTGCAATACCTCCACGGCCCAGTTGGGGGCCACGACCCACAGGTTGGGAACCACTAGTGTAGAGTATACCTTCCAACATTTGACTTTTGGCGCTTTTCCACCATACAATTCCAGCTCTTCTCTACTCGGCTCTCCTGGGTTTGGTTATCTTTTCCTCTAGCCCGACTACAGACTCACGGTGGGCGTGGATCTTATAACACAGCTGCGCTAAAGTGCTGCGCAGAAGTGCGTGCATGTTCATCTATAACGCCACACAAACATAATTTTGTACGAACATATGTGCCACCGTGGTCTTTAAAGGAAAAAAAAAAGCTTTAAAAAATATTTCATAAAAGTAATACAGCGGCTCAATGTGGGTCGTCATGACAACGGAGGTAAACAACAGCCTGGTGCTGCTGCACGCGGAGGAAAACGAAGGAGCTGCTTCCTGACATCAACTCTTCCCTGGATCCAGTGAGATCACTTTAATTTTTGATTTTTGGGCCTGGTATAGCAGAGATTTGTTGTTGATCAATCATTCTTCTTTGAACTGGTTTTCCTTTTTGGTTCCCTGTGGATTAATGGACTGATTGGTGCTTAAAGACTCTCGTGGCAGACAGATCGCTCCTGCACCGACCAACTTTNTTTAGGAATCATGAAGGAGCATTTTAGGGCTGTATTTTGTCTTCATTCAGTCTGGTTCTGTGCCGTCAGGTTTAAATGTCATTAAAAACCCGTCGCTGACTTATTCCTTTGCCTCTTGTAAGTGATTTGTTCAGAGTCAGAAGCTGCAGAGACGACATTCTCTGACCAATGAGTGACCGGCAGTCCGTCCACGTCACCTTTTAGTATCAGCTTTACTCTCTTAGAACCAGGGTAGAGTAGGTACTAAAAACTGGCGTCTGACGCGTAGTACCGCGCTAATGGAAACGCAACACGAACCGGGTAGAGGAGAGTAGAGTAGAGCTGAGACGAGTCAGTGGAAAAGGGCCATTTGACAAAGTGGGAAATGACCTTTTTTTTAAGGATTTACCATGAGAAAACTGTTTATTTTCTGGTCTCATCCCTCCATCACTTGCAGTACATTCAGGTACCCTCACAAAATTCAGAATTCGACAATTACGCCAGTTTTGACTGTTTTTGTAGATGCCAGTCATTTAAAACCAGTCGCTCTTTGATGTGAAAAATCAGGAGAAAACTGTGCAAAATAACAAATTGAGAGTTCAGAGGAAGAACAGGTCAAGTTAGTAAAAACAGGTGTTTTAACAGGTGTAATGTTGACATGGCCTTAATGTTTCAACTGCGTTTATTAAATCAGTCGTTGCTTTAAAGTGCAGAACTTACACATTCATGCTGAGTTTCTGTGCTTGCTGTGTGTGTGTGGATTTCTCCAGGGGTTTAGTTCAGGGAGTAAAAAACAAACCTGTCTATAAATAACTGATTTAAAGATTCAAACATTAACATAGAAAAAACCCTGCACTGAAGAAGCTTTCATGTTGGAAGGCACAACAACAAAACAAATGTAGTTTTCTTCCCTTAAATATTTTAAAATGTGTATTTTTCAGAGTTCCTGATATTTACAACTCTATTTGTCCCAGATGAATCATTTTACACCTTCTTCAAGCCCAGTTTCAACCAGTTGACAGCAACTGGACCATCCTGTTCCCAAAATAACCCAATTGAGGTTTGGTATTTGTACTTGTTTTGGAAAGTCTTGACAAGCCAAATGTTCTGGTTCTGTTGGTAGATAATTTTACTTATAGTTTACCCCTTTAAGTCCGGATGTGTCGGCACCAGCACATTTGCATTTGAACGTCCTTTAATCCAGGGATGTCCAAACTATGGTTAGTTTAGTCACTTAAATTAATCATGTTCTTATTGTTTACATTCACAGTTTCTGTCAAGTGCTTGAAATAAATCTGAATATATCTGGTAACGTTTCACAAAGAGTTGGACTGTGCATAGGCAACTTTATAAAGCTAAAGCTCTGCACAATCTGCAAAAACTCAACAACTTTTACAGCTGACATTTCATTGCGTTTGGCATGATGCAAAAATGTGTTTCATGAATTGTTTAGAATTAAACAAATAAAGCGTATGAGAGGACCAAAAATCAGAATTATAGATATGAAATGGTCAAAAAAAAAGACAAAAGTTTAAGCATAAGAAGGATCAGAGATGTTTGGGGTTTGAAATGTTTTTATAATTGTCGTATAAACAAACACGATAAAGTCCAGATCCTGATCCAGACATAAAATTGTCGCATATTTTTCTGCAATAGCAGCACAAGTATGTTTGACTTAGCCATTTTTTTGTTAGTTTTTTCAGAAACCACCAAAAAGAACTAGTTTTCCAATCAAGCGCTCATTTGTAACTTTTACTGTTAATAAACACGTCCATAAGAGCCGCCGGCCCTTCGTTGTTTTCACAGTTTCCAATGCGGCTCTTTTGGGAAAAAGTTTAGGCACCCCTGCTTTAATCCGATACGGTTTGCGCAATCAAAAAAAGGAAGACACGGAGAAACAGGGCAGAGTTTTTTCCAACAATGTCAAAAAGAAGATCATCCCCGGTTGTAAAATCCTCCTTTTTAGCTTCTGCATGACCCTGAGAAAAAAGGAGCAACTTCATGACAGAAAAGGTAACGTTAGCTGGGATGAATGAAGCTCTCTCTGTCTAGTTTTCATGCACAATTTGATGCTTGTATTGTGTGATGACTCTTTTGGAAGGATGTACCAAGTCTTATTTGTACAATATGAACTTATTTCAATGTTTACAATACGTGGTAACCTTTTTAGAACGGAGTAACGTCCTGTGTTTGTACTGTAAACAAGAACGTGTGTTTTACACGCCGTACGCAAAATAGCGCATGAAGTTTTTCTGCACTCTCAGAATTGTGTTTCCAGTCTTCTTTGTGCTGTTTGAGCCTGATTGGAGGCTTTTATTGTTGCTAAACTTTATAAATACTGTATCATGGCTTGTTTTTTTCTGTACAATAGGCGTGAGTAGCTGAATATCTTTTTCCTCTTCTTCCAGATTCAGTTTTTATGTCATGAAGAGGAGAAAACTTTCTAAGTTGCTTTTGTGCAAAAAGAGAGTGAAGCTTTGAGGATCTGGTGATGCTGTCAAATACCTACGTTTTTACCAAATAACAAAAAAAATCTCATAAATGCTGTTGTAGATATGTTTGTTAATGTTAAAATGTTCCGATCTGTTTGTTTGAAGTGTTTTTCCTTCACTAAACCTAAAATACCCAATTCTCTGTTTGTGTTTTCTTCAGTTTAAGGTGTTTTTCTCTCATATAACATGCAGTAAATTGGAAATAACACCAGATATTGAAAGTTCGAAGTACTCAAAAAAACATTTTTGACCGTTTTATGGTCAAGATAAGCAAAATAGTCCAGGCAAGTGTCTTAAAGCTGCATTTTTTTCTTGTTTTTTTTTTTTTTTGAAGGCTGACTTTTTGCAGTGCAACCATGAATAGGTGTGAGTTTACAGTGGCCTCTTCCTCACACGCTGCAGGGAAGTAAATAAAATGACAGAGCGCCGAGTGGCTCCCTTAAGAGCAGAGCGGTGTGGACCAACACAGCCGCCGGTGTCACTTCCCATTCCTGCCAGGTCTGAGGAACGTCCACTCCCTGACACTCGTCCAATCCCGGCTCTGCTGCTCTCTCTCTCCTCCGGCTTCACGCCCGCTAATCTCTCCTGACACCTCACACGGCTCCGACAGGGAATCACTCCACCCTGAAAACAATCCAGACCTCCTCCTCCTCCTCGCTCTCCTCCCTGTCCGTCTTCCTTTCCCGTCTCCCCCCCCCTCCCCATCCATCTTTCCTTCCCTTCCACATTACTCCTCTCCTCTCCGACTCTTTCTCCCACGTCTCCATTTGTCTTTGTCAAAGCACATCCCGCTCCTCCTCTATCCTCTCGCCCCATCTTTCCTCCCCCTGTCTCCCTCCTCTCATCCACACTTCCTCACTAGTATATCATGCCTCTGTTGATGAGGATCTGTAAAAAGATGCTCTGATTGCCGGGTGAGGAATCGTCTGCACCTCCTTAGAGACTCATCAGCATTCAAAAAAAGTGCGTTTTGCTTCACGGGTGGATGTTGCTAAAGTTGGTTATCACTTCGTGCACCTTGCAGCTCGGGACATAAACACCGACTCCTGTCCCTCGGTACCCATCAGCCAAAATAAACTCCACTATTTTGAGAGAAAAGAGAGATTAGGGACTTATTCATAGGCTCTTTTTTAATGCTTGCACTGACAGGCCATTGTTAAATTTAAACAAAACAAGAAACACACATTTCCAGTCATGTCGCTAGTTAGTACATCAGATTCTGTACAGATCATTGGCGCTAATTAACGTATTTGGGATACAAGAACTCTCGTGAGACAAGCCACTCCAAAAATCCCATTTATTATTTAAATGTATTCAACGATTCCAAAAGATAAGATAGACAAACATGTCATAGATTTCATTTACAAGCTGTTTGTTCTTCTCGTCGTATCTCATCGCACAATCTCATTGGCTGCTGAGTAAAATATCTTTCATTGGCTGTAGCACAGGGCAACTGAAAGGACGGTGAAGCTATGGCACGGCACATGCTAAACGCAGACACGACACACACACGCTCTCGAATTCACACGTATACACACACGCGCGCAAACGTGCAGTCACTCACCCAATCAGTTTCATTCTCGAGCAAGCTGTCAGGCCGCCATGTAGAGTAAATATTACCGTATCGATGCCTGTGTGTCAGTGACGATGCTGCTAATGAACGGATGACACTCAGTCAAGCTCAGACATGCAAACAGAAGAACGACACGCTCGCTGTCGGCGTGTCTGAGCCGCCACTTTCCACGTCTCCCTCTGTCGGGTTCACTTTGTCTTCCAAGAGCCAAACGTTTAACCACGTCACACAGCAAAGAAATAAATCCTGCTTCATCGAACGGCTGTGCTGAGTCAAGTGTGGACATGAAACTAGAACAGAGCAGAGATGATATGAAGTCTACTTTAATCTGTAGCAGCAGACACATCGTGAGAAAGTGTGAGGGAAAGGGTCTCGTACATTAGAGGTACAGTGCTGAATGTTTCTTATCCTCCACATGAACGATGTATAGTATTTTTTTTTTTGCACCCAGCGATGGAGAAACAAACACACCCACTGTCTGAAAGACGTCTTTCTCCCAGCTGTTCAATCTTTGAGCTGCATCACAAATAACACACTCTCGCAGTCAAACAGGAAATCTTCACAAGGGACAAATATATTCTCTTTTCTTTTTTTTTTTTTTCTTAAATCTCATCTGTGTAGAATATAATGCATGTCTACAAAATAAAATCACACTCTAAGGAAAAATTGCACGGAACAACACTACGAGTTTCAGTCAATCGAGTCCGGTGACGGCACAGCTGAGTGTTGCCGCGGTGGAGAGAAGAGGTGAGATCATCCACGTTAGCAGGGTTTGTCATTTTTCACGTTGATATTTCTGTGCAATGAAGCAGGGCTGCAGAGGAGAGACACTGAAAGAAAAGCGAGGTGCGTCTGACACGTTGGCGGCGTCGTTGGCGTCGTTGTCGTGGTGGTGGTGGTGCAGGAAAACGCGTCCTCTCCCGCCTCCTGCCCCCGCCCTCTCAGTGTGTCCCCGTCCAGACTCGGCTACAGAGCCCGGACGTCTCGGCCGATGGTTACGAAGCAGAGGTGTCCGTGATGATGGAGAGAATTAGGAAAACTAGAAAGCGTTTCGGCTTTTAATGCACACACCCCTCCCCTCCCTTTGTTGCGGGACTTTTCCCCCGGATCTGTGTCTGTCTGTCTGTCTGACGGTCAGCGTGTCTGTCTGTCTGTCTCTCAGTCTGCGTAGAGAATGAAGCCAGAGAAGGTGCTGTACTTGTTGTTGTTTCCTCCGTGAGCTTTGCCTCCGTCCAGTTTGATGTAAACCTCGTCTCCGGCGTCCAGGTGGAGGATAACGCTGTTGGAGGCGTAGTCGTAGTTCTGATCGGCGTCTTGGGCGATGGCGCTCGCTCGAACCTGAGGAGAACAAACAGACGCACAGAGATGATAAATGTTAAACTCGATTATCAGGAACGCAAAACCTGATCTTTATGTCGATACTTTTGATACTTCAGATATTTGAGGTCATGTTTATCCTTAAGGGGAACACGAGAAAGTAACTAAACTCTTGAAAATTGGTCTGAATGATGCGTCGTTGGCATAGACTGGATAATGAGTGGACGTAACGATGTTCGGCTCAAACTGAAGCCTCCAGCAGATGCCCCGCCCCCTGGTGTCTGGCTGCAGTATAGGTCATAAGCCCCGCCCCCTGGTGTCTGGCTGCAGTATAGGTCATAAGCCCCGCCTCCCCATGTACTCCAGATATGAGCTGGAAAAACTTTAAAAAATTACGATACCTCGTAGAAACGTTTCTCTCATCTTTACTCTAAGGTGGTATGATGATGTCATCTGGCTGCATGGTGTTCAGGTGTTTTTTTTCCTGAGAAGTTAGTTTCTCATTAGTTATTGGACGTTAAAAACCGCGATATAAGTTTCATTTTACGATAGTTGACAGCTGCCGTTCGTGAGTAGTTTTTACCGAGGATATAAGAAACTTCGGGAAAGAGCCAAAAGGAGACTAAACCTTCTGAAGAAGAAGAAATAAATATTTTTATTTCTCTTTTTTACTTGGCTCCACCGGAAATTCTCTACTGCGCAGACTTTGGCTGCACAATGGCGGCTAGAGAAACGGGGTTTTTTGGCTTCAAAAACGTAGAACGGTGACAGGAGGAAGCACGCTGTTTATTCTATATACAGTCAATGGTCGTTGGTTAGAAGTACTTTTTCTTCCACCTGTGTAAGAGCGAAATGTGTAAGTGTGGAAAGTGCAAGTACGAAATGCTTATGTGTCGAATGCGTAATCAAGAGAATGAATGCATAAGTGTGGAAGGGGTGAGTGCAAAGAGATTGCTTGATATTGCTTTTGCACAGAAACAAATTTAACTTCACTACAGGAGCAGAGGGAACAAACAAAAGAAGCTCTAAAAATCTTTAAAATGCTGAAAATAAACTACTGTGCATGGGGGAATTGATGAACTTTCAAAATAAAGCTCACTTTGCTTGTAAATCTTTTAAAATGGTCTGATTTTTAATTCCCAGGTTTATTGACAGAAGGAGAAACAAAGCAAATCTGTTTTAAAGCTGCAGGAGCGTCCAGAGGCCTCCTGATGAGATTTATGGTTTCAATCAGATCAGAGTTTCACCGCAGAAAACCTCGTGTCCAACCTCAAACTAAAGGATGTCTGAGAGTCCCACAGGCTTTGCTGCGAGGCTTTTATTTTGGAGGGCATCACAAAGATGTAAAAATCATGGGCTGCTGTGCTGATGAGCTGATGAGTCACTGGAATGAATTAGCATCATATTTAATATTTTGATTCTAAATCATGCAAACCGATACTGACACTGTTTGTTTGTGTCTCCAAGTGTGTGAGTGAGTGTGTGTGTTAGGAGTGTGTGTGTGTGCATGTGTAGTCTGCCAGTCTGGCTATAGGACATTTGGAACGGTTTCTAAATAACCTGTCCTGGCTAATTAAGACCTCCAGCACAAACATGCGCTCGCTCTCAGGGGAGGAAATGTAGCTGCTGTGCCAAATGGGCGCCAGAACAATAGGAGTGTTTTCAAGCATGGCTGCACGTGTGTGTGTGTGTGTGTGTGACTCACAGACTAATTGTGCACTTTACCGGAAGAGACGACTTCCTTTCTTAAAAATCTGAAGTTTCATTCTCTGAAGCATCTAACGGTTTGTAGCCTTCTGTGTTTCAGAGCAGAGCGAGCGCAGAGCGAGCGCAGAGCGACGGTAATAAAAAGTCGTTCTGACAAACAGTGAAGGTCATTGACTGGATGTTGCCAGCGCGGAGTGTGTGTGTCTTTGTGTTTGGAGCCAACACAACTAATTAAATGTGATCCTGCACAACAGTCGTACACCTTATTGTGCGCGTGGAGCTCTGCTGGGACGCTGAGCTTTCTGCTGCGTTTCCTCTGAGCTGCTGCTGCTGCACGTTAGATTTAATATTAAAGAACAGACTCCTCTGATTCAGGATCACTCTCAGGAAACAAGAAAAGAGCTGCACTTCCTGGAGTCTCCACCTGAGGCGCCCTGCAAACGTTAGTGACTTATTCATTTCAATAATATTAAGGTGAATAGTTTACTGTACGATCATGCAAATTCCTATTTTAAAAAAAACAAAATTTCTTTGACCCAATAAGTACGGAGAATATAAAACCCATTTGCAACAATAACCCAAAATGTAATAAAACCCAATATGTAATAGCTGGTCAGTAAAACCCAAAACAAAATCACTTTTTAGCCAAAGTGAAATAATTTGTTACAGTTTGAGTTAACGTTTCGGACTCTGCATTTTTGTCTGTGTTTTTCTTCATTTAAAAACATGTTTATAACCAAAGTAATAAGAAAATATGAAAATCAAATGTGAAGAAAACCAACAAATATTGGAACGTGGGTTGTGTTTGGTTGTAATATTGTTAAGGATTTCATTGGATTATTTTTACTACATATAATATGTTTTGACAATGTTTATCTTTTCTCCATTAAGAAAACTTATGGTGTTACTCAGACCATGTAATTAAGTTGATTAAGTTATTTATTCATTTATTTTTAACTTAATTGAAATTCTTTTTTTTTTTTTTTGCAAAACGTGTCGGCAAAATAAGCAGAAGCTTCAGCCTACACCCTTTCGATTAGCTTCAACCATTATGTGATATTTGGATCTATAATATATTTGTTGTGCGTGGTCTTTAAATGCTAATCGAATAAATTGAATTGTTAAATTTTTGAAAAGTTATAACATTTTTGGGTTTGTGAAATCAAACACAGACGTTAAATGCTAATCTGTGACTTCACTTCACTGCATGAGCTGCTTTGTCATCGGAGACTTTTATAGAAAAATATCTCTAAATTCATTCATGAAGATTATTTATGAGGAAATATCTCTGCACCTCCAGCTTGGACAGCTCTTGGTGTTTAGCTCCTGATAACCTCATTTAGAGGAATAAAAGTTCACTTGTGTCTTCTCTTCTCTCTGTCAAAGTTTTTATGGACTTTTAGTCACAAACAAGTGTCGAAACTCCTGTAACTTTTTCAGAGTGAGGAATATTCTGCCCCCCCCCCCCCCCCCAGAACATAATTTGCCCAGACCAATATGTTCGCAATAAAATTCTCAATGTTTACAGAAAGTGCAACGAAAAGTCTCTTTAGATCCTATTGTACTCCTCTGTGCGCAGCCTCATTGTGGGCTTAGTTTCAAGCAGGAAGCTCAGAAAAGCTTCAAGTTGCATGCAAAGACTCGATGAGAATATTGTTTAAAAAACTTAAGGCACGAGTGCAAGTGAGTTATGTTATGCAGGACATAACATAACTTTTCTTGCTCCACCTGTTGTGATCCAGTGGAGAGGTCGGCACTGTTGCTTTTTGAAATATTGGTGATGTTTTATACTTTTAAAAGTGATTTTAGCCAAGTTTCTGTTTGGTTGTGTTTGTATTTGTTATTATTATTGTTCCGTTTTTTGTGTTTCTAATGGTTGTTGCTTGTTTCTTTTCTTTCTTTTTCAAATGGACTTTTGAGTCCAGCGATGTTGGTGATGATGACAAATGCCCAGCTCGGTAATTAGCCGAAAAGTTCGAAGTGAAATGAGAGTGTTGTTCTTGATTTGGTCATTTATCAAGACTCAACACAGCTTGAAGCTGAAACATACAAACAGTAAAAACACTTTGCACGGTCTAACTTCCCAAAGTTATTCTTAGGTCATTCTGAGCTCGCTTGGGTTAGTGAAATTAGCTCAATGCTAATGTCAATGGAAAATCCCATTGATGGGCTAGCACAGTTAGCACCATGACTACTTTCTGTAAACTTGTAAAAACTTTCACATAGGGCTGAACAATTTGTTGTTTTCTGTATCAGCTGTTTTACACACACGTCTCAAACATGGAACAAAAACAAACATTTAGGATTGTATAAGCATGGCTGTATTTCTTAGGTGACATGTGAAAGCTCATTTTTGCAGGACCATGACTCGTTGATGCCGTCAAACTTGGCCTGTGCATCAACAATTAGAACAAGACTCATCTTATATCTCACCACTGAGAACGTCAAACATCAGACAATGCACGTCAGAAGTTTCAGAGTGAAGAAATCTGATGTATGAGTTGTAATGTGCAGAGCAATGAGTTTAAAAAGTGCCGTCCGTCCTGTGCAGTATCTCTGATCTGTTTAACTCTCACTAACAAGAAGAGCTGCTTCATTTCAACTTACACTGAATCAAATCGAAGGAAAAGATCATTATTTCCTCTTGAGACGAAAAAAAAAAGGGAAGTACTGTACATCCTTTGAAGACGCCAATGGTTAAATAAGCCAATTAGTCACTTCGTCTGGTCAGCGGGGTCGATCCGGATCAATATTCTCTGTGCATTTGAAGTGTTTTCTTGTGGCTCATTATCGGGTCTCTCAAGTCCACTTTGGCCCTCACTTTGGCGCCAGATTTGTCCACGCAGCTTTAATTTGGGGCGAGTGTGGACGAGCTGACGCGACATCGACTGAGGACAGAAACCCACAGAGATCTCCAGACTCGAATCATAAACTGAAGAAGAATCAGGGGAACACACATTTTCTTAATTTGTGTTTTTGTCCCCTTTGGTTTCCTTGTGTCTCAAACTCCTAGGAGTGACTCGTTCAGTATTGTCTCATTTCTGTGGATTTGTTTTTCTCTCCTCAGCAGCAGCAGCAGCAGCATCAGTACATTGAATGTGCAGAGGCGTGCGAAGTCGTATTAAAATATCAGATTAAGCTTTCTAGAAGTGGATATTCAGTTGTTTACAGCAGAGAGAAACAGCTTGTGTTATATAAGCAAATTATTCTTAGATTCATTTATCCAATCTGTGAGGAGGACAGGAGTTAAAAGCCTGTGAGAGAAACCGACCGGCACATTCCTGAAAAGAAGCGACGGAGAAAGAGAGAGAGAGAGTCTTAAGTGCATTTCTTCTTCTGACGTACGGCAGAGGCTGCGGCAGGTTTTCACTCCAGATCCACTGTAAACACATTAAAGTGGCCAGGAGCATTTTCTCTGACACCATTTTCAACCCAGACCGAGCGAGCGAGCGAGTGAGCGAGCGAGAAGGTGCTGCTACAATTTATTACTCAACATCTCTTCACAGAAACTCATCTGTCCTCAGACGTTTCAAAACCATAAATCTACAACTTCTCATTCTTTCTTACGGTAGAATAATGTGACTCATGTAGAGGTAAAAAGTCGTCCTCCAGTTTATGACTAGAGTCAGAGGAAGTATCCAGCAAAAAAAACGAACTGCTGATTTATTCATCTTTGCCTTTATTTTGTTAATTATCTCATTTAAAAGAAAGAATAAATCTGAAGTTACTCAGCAGTTAGTTTTTCCACTGAATACTTCCTCTGACTTAACACTGTTAAGTTTTTGAGCATAAAATCACGGTAAAATACTGGAAAATCTTTTACTTTCTTAGTATTTACTGCTAAATATTTTTACAGTAATGTTAACAACTTTTTACTGTAGTTTTACAACTGCAAGATAAGTAATATTACAGTTATTTCTTGTCTGCTTACACTTTAATACTGTCGTTTTACAGCTAACATTTCACCATGAGTGAGGAGGGCACACGGTGGACATGAGATCCTCTTGTATATGGGTGTATCACACGGGTCACTGTGGAGCCGTTCTCGCCATGTGGCATTAACAGTGGGTCAACTCCATGTGTTTTATGCACTCCAGAGTGATTCATCCATGTACAGCAGGCTCTCATGTCCACTGTGTGCCCTCCTCATTACTGGTTACAAGGCACAGTCATGGATGAAAGTATTGGCACCCCTGGAATATGTCCAGAAAATACACAGTTTCTCCCAGAAATTGTCGCAATTACAAATATTTTTGGTATGAATGTGTTAATTTCCATAATGTGCATTGGGAACACACAAAAAAGCCAAAATTGACACAATTTTACATAGAATGCAAAAAATAGACTGGACAAAATTGTTGGCACCGTTTTCGAATTGTGGGTGAATCATTTAATTTCAAGCAAGTGATACTTGTTCAATCTCAGCTGTGGTGAATAACAAAATAATAATACCCAATTCTTTTTCAGGAAGTTTGTTTTCAAGCATTTGAATCTAAAAATGAGCATTTTCTTCTTGTTTTAAGATCTGAGAATACTTATCAAGGCCATCTTGTTTTTAGATTTATCAGTCTGATTTCAAGATTTCAAGTCAAGTGAAATTATCTTGCTGCATGGACAGATCATTTCACTAGTTTTAAGATATTTTTCCATTAAATTTAGTATTTTTATCTTATATTCGGGACAGTGACCCCAAAAATACCTCAAATAACGCCAAGAAATGGTTGGAGACAAAGTGCCAGAGAGTTTTAAGTGGCCGTTGATGATTCTCGATCTAAATCCTATGAAACATTTATGGAGAGATCTCAAAACTGCTGTAGCAAGAAGAAACGCTTTAAATCTGAGAGACCTGGAGCAGTTTGCAAAAGAAGATTGGTCCAAAAAAACTTGTTGATGGTTAAAGAAAGTGATTGGTTTCAATTTTTCTGCAAAAACTGAAATCTAAGCAAGTCATTCTGTCTTATTTGTAGTAAAATTTGTCTTATTGTTCTTAATTTGAGCCACATTTACTAGACCAGGTCATAAAAATGTCTTATTTCAAGTTTTTTAAAGACAAAATGAGGTGTAAATTGCTTGTAACAAGTCAAAAAAATCTGCCAATGAGATAAGACGAATTCGCCTGGGGAGTTTCTTGAACTTAGAAAGATGTCTTAAAACAAGAATCTTTTATCTTATCCCATTGGCAGATTATTTTTTTACTTGTTACAAGCAATTGATGCCTCATTTTTGTCTTTAAAAAGACTTGAAATGAGACATTTTTATGACCTTGTCTAGTAAATGTGGCTCAAATCAAGAATAATAAGACACATTTGACTAAAAATAAGACATAATGACTTGCTTGGATATCAGTTTTTGCAGTGCATCGTTCACGTTTTGTGTAAAATTGTGTCAACTTTGGCTTTTTTTCCTTCAGCTTTTTAATGCACATCAAGAAAATAAACACATCTATACCAAAAACATTTATAATTGCAGCAGTTCCTGGGAGAAATGGTGTATTTTCTGGAAAAATTCCAAGGGTGCCGATACTTTTGGTCCATGTCTGTATTTGTTTTTCTCTGTCGTTCTAGAGAAGAAGCAGATTCATCTCCTTAAATAAGAAACCAGGAGAATAACTCAAACCATATTCCACATCTGTGACTTTGCCAGAGGCTCCAGGTTCTGTGTGAACACACGCAGAGCAAATATTTTGATAAAGTTTCATTAAAATCCCAGCTGACAAATCCTCCTGAGCCTCCGTCACCCTCTGGAGCACCCACCCAGAGCGAGCGCTAACCCTCTAATAGGATGTTGTTGACTTTGCACACTCAGGGAACATCATATCATATTAATATGCACCGGACCCGGCACCTCGGCGTCAGAACAGGAGGCTTTGTTTGCACATCAATATGAGCTGTGCTAGATTTAATCAAGAGGATAAACAGTGGGGAAAAAGTGTTGAATGCTCCGTATATTACTTCTTAAAACCTTCTCCTCTGAATTTCATTATCCACATTAGCCTGAAGAGCTAATGCTCGTTTTTTTGACTTTATCTCATTATTTTGACCGTCTCTCTGACTTTCTGACTTTTTTCCTCATTTTGACTTTTTTCTCAGAATGTTGACACTTATTCTCAATTTTTTGGTATGTATATATTCTTTAAAAATGACTTTTCAACCATTTTTTTCTTGCAATTTCGACTTCATATCACAAGTTTCTGATTTAATCTCATTATTTCTACTTTTCTTCAAAATGTCAACTCATTTTGGACATAGATATCTCAAATTTTTGACTTTATCTCATTATTTTTGACATTATTTCTCAAAATCTGAGTTCAAATCTCAGAATCTCGACTTTTTTTTTTATCATTAACTTTGACAGAAACATCTCAAAATTTTGTCTTTTTCTTCCCAAAACTTCAAAACTTAATCTTAAAGTTTCAACTCTGTATCTCAAATTCTGGCTTTTTTGCGCAAAATTTTGAATTCTTTCTCAATTTTTTGACTTTTTTCTTAGAATGTTGACACTTATTCTCAAATTTTTGGTATTTATATTATTTTTAAAATGACATTTCAAACATTTTTTTTCTTGTAATTTTGACTTTATATCACAAGTTTCTGACTTAATCTCATTATTTTGACTTTTCTTCAAAATTTCGACTAATTTTTGACATAAATATCTCAATTTTTTGACTTTTTCTCATTATTTTTGACATTCTTTCTCGAAATCTGAATTCAAATCTCAAAATTTGGATCATTATTCTCATCATTTTGACTTAAAATCTCAAAATGTTGATTCATATTCTTATAATTTGCCTTTTCTTATTATTAACTTTGAAAGAAATATCTGAAAATTTTGACTTCCCCCCCAAACTTCAAAACTTAATCTTAAAGTTTCAACTCTTTATCTTAAAACTGGGCTTTCTGCTCACAAATTTAATTATATTATCTAATCATTTTGCCTTTTTATCTAAATCAGTCAAGCTTCAGATGGTGTTTTTCTGCCAGACTTCACATAATTAAGTTTCTTTGTGTTTGTTATTTAAGGAGATGAATTTAAAATTTCTTCTTCTTCCTCTGTTAGACTGAAAAAACCAAATATAACCTTTTCTCTCCAGCAGACGCTAAATGAGCAAAGCCCTGGTGAAAGTCAGCTCCCAGAATCCCCTGCTCTTCTTCCTCTTCCTCTTCTTCCACAATGATATTTTTGTTTTGTTTTGTTTCTCTGCTCTAATGGTTTTTATCCCCTTCTGAGACTAACCGCCGCAGTCGAGGCCTCCTTCGTTTGTTTCCGATGATAAGCACGCATGAATAAAACCTCTCACTGGTTTTGAAATAATGATCAGGGAGCTCATGTCGGAGCTATTTTTCCTTTTTTTGTCTCCAGTGCACACGAGGAACTTGTTAGTGGATGTGATCCTGAGGTTTTTCCCAGAACAGGCAGATGTGAAACGAGGGACGAACGACGACGATGGGGGACAAACAGCCGCGTGTCGGAGCGTGACCTTGACACCAAATATGTAAAGGAAGTTTGACAAGACAAACAAAGCGTGAGGCTGCGAGCGCCGTCCCCCAGTCATGCTAAATGAGGTGTCGTGTGATGTCGTCTTCCTCGGGGGCGCTCGTGCGAGCTCGAATCCGTCACTTCGTCAGCGTGATGGCTTTGATTGAATAATATTGTGAGAGCAGAAGATTGGAGGCTGAGCTCCGCTTTAAAACGCCTGACTGGGATTGTGAAGTGTGGATCTTCTTAGGTTGGAAAAATCACATTTATCAATAATAATGATGTTGTTTGTGTGAAGATTGAGATCTATTTGTGGAGGATTTCTAACTCTACGCTCTCCTTAATAAGGTGTTTTTTTTTCATCCAAATAACACGCTTGGACAGGAGGAAATCTTTGAGCGCTGATAAACAGAATACACGCACTGTTTGTTATTTTTTTACACTCGAGGTGTTCGTATGTTTGATTTGATTCTCTCAGAATGCCTGATCTGAAACCACTCACGCCTCTAAAGCTTATTTAACCCTTTAAGACCTACCATACCGAGTCTGCCAGAGCATATATTTACAGTTTTATATACTGTAGAGACATTTATTTGGCATAAAACTCTTGTTTTACAGCAATAAAACCATTATATCCCCAAAATGTATGAAACATAGACGGCTAAAAAAGGCAGTAATCCATATAAAGGAGGAAATTTTACTAAATGGGTCAATGAGGTGACGTCCCCTTTTTTTGTGTCTGAGTGCAATATTTCCTTCCATAATGAATTGAGTATTTCATCACATGTATTTCTTTATTCTATGAAACCTGTGTTATTTGAACACATCTTTAAACTATTAAAATATAACATGTTTTTTTGTGTTTTGGTTCCTCAAACCCCCAAAATGTCAGGTGGTGCAACCGTCCTGACAAGTATCCACAGTAATTAAACTCTAAAAATTGAATGTCAGTTATTGTAAATGGAAATTAAAAATACAGTGGCATTATTTTATGCTTGAACCTTTTTAAATAAAACAGTCTTTGCAAATAAAAAGAATTTTAAAGCTGTTGAGAAATGTCAAAAACTTTTGTCCCGTAATTTTCACCTTGTCAAATGTCAGGGTGGTGCAACCGTAACATTAGACTTTTATTTTAAAGTGAAGAGAATAAAACAGGAAACAGGAAACTGCATCAGCCAGAGGAGCCCAAATGACATTTGTGACCAAGTGGAAAAGTTTGTAGATTTCTCTGAAATACTGATAAAAAAGGTTTTTTCACTTCATTGGTGACTGGAACAATTTCCATGTCAGGTGGAACAACCAATGTAATAATGTGAAATGTTATTTTAACATCAAATTATTGATCTTATTCACAAATAAAAGAAATGAAACACACAAAATGAAAATGTATGAGTCACTACAGACACTTGAGAGATACTTGCCAATAATTTCACACAGAAAAAATAACAGGAACAAATAAATATATTTTCATATATTTGGTTGTACCACCTGACATTTTTGGGTGCTCAAATTAAAAATACTAAAAAATAATGAACCTAAAAACTTTGAAATCTTGGTCAACTACTGAAATCTGTTAGAAAACATAATTCTTCACTTAGAAATATGTTTTTATCCATTTTCAAAGAACTTTTTAAAAATAAATTTTTAGACCCTCTTTTTGTCATTGACCCTTATACAAAAATGTAATAGCTACATCCCTTAAAAGTGTAAATATAAAAAATGTGATGACATGAATGAAACGTAATATTTTCTTCTTGTTAATCTTTCATATTGAATTTCTGGAAACACATCAGAGCAGCGGTTTCCAACCTTTCCTACTTTTAAGTCTCAAAAATGTTTACGACCCAACTCCAACCCCATAAACACAGAGGCCATATGATGCTTATATAATATATAATATATTATATATAAATATTTGAACATGTTTAACCCTTGGGATACCAAAACTACTGGCAGTAGCAAAAAAAAAAAAAAAAAAATCCCACTTTCTTTAAATGACTGACATTTAAAAAACATTTTTCCAAACCAAAACCTGAAAAAACTGACAAAATCAACAACATGTGTTAAAAGAGCAGCAAAGACAAGGAAGTTTATCATCGCCTTGATTCTCGTGTTCTTTTTGAAACTTCACTGAAAAGCAACTGTTTCCTCAAGCTAAATTCTTTAAAAACAAAATATTCTGGGGGGTTTTCTGCTTTTATCAAGCCATAAATGATGAATATACACTTTGTATTCACATTTCAAAAATCTTTTGAATCCTTTGAATTTGAGAAAAATAAGACAACAGAGTAAAAATGTGACAGAAGCTGAAAACGACCAAAACTGTTCGGTATCTTTAGGATTAAAAATCTATTTAACTGTGACTGAGATTTAACAAATTAACACATTATTTTGTTTGTTTTCATTTTTTTTGTAAATACACACCCACGCGCACACACTCACAGACAAAAAAATTTGGAAATGATGTGCGGACCCACTTGCAATACCCACGCGGCCCACCAGAGGGCCACGACCCACAGGTTGGGAAACACTGCATGATAGGGATCCTTAAAAAATGGGATATTTTAAGCAGAAATGCAAGTCCTCTGTAAAGTTTTGCAACTTTTTGAACATTTCCCCCCAATTTTCACCCATTTTTGCAGCTTTTTCAACATTTTTTCCACCTCAAACATAATTTTAACGCTATAGTTTCCAACAGTTTGTCTCTTTGGTTGAGCAGGGTTGAGTAATATTGGTGTAGAGCAAGAAAACATCTACTGCTAAAAAATTATAGCAGCAATTTACAGTTAATTGCCCAGTCCTTATGCAAACAAAAAACACTTTTTTGAAACATGTGGACATGTGCATGGTTGCAAAAGTGCAAGAAAAAAGTGTGCAAAAGCAGAATCACTCTCCTGCCCGTGTTATTGTTCTGTATATCCACACACTTCGTGGATCCTTTCAGATGCTTTGTTGCTTAAACACACACACTCTGTAGTGTTTTACTTAAATCATATTCTGCTTCATTTGAATCCTGACAACCTGAAGTTTTATCTGTTGAGTGTGGTGTTAGTTTCGTGGTGACGTTGATCTCACTGGAGGCTTTGTCACTGTGACAAGGACGTGTCTCGCGGCCTCTCTGACAGGGATTTGTTGACTTGATGTTGAGCCTCTATTTTGGATCAAGAGTCTATTGGTCCTCCTTAAATCAAAGTGTGCAGCCGTCTAATTGTGTTTGAACACTCCGGCCGTGAACCGCATGCTTAATAGCAGCTTAGAAAGTCTGCCACTGCTTTTGAGCCTGGTCCAACACTTCACTGCAGCACACACACACACACACACACACAAGGGCTGAAAAAGACACGTCCAGAAAAATAAGACTTTACAGAAGAGGAAAGCGAGAGAAAAGGATGCTCGAGTGTCAGAAAGCGTCATGTGTGTCAGCGTTTTTTAGTCGTGGGAATCAAACCAGACACATGATCGAACATGATGGGGATATTTTAAGATTTACATTCCACCAGAAGAGAGTAAAAGATGTAATCTTTACTGTTGTTGCCACCAAATGTGCACAAAAAGTGGTAACTTCCTGTTGCAAGTAGGGGGCGCCCTACTGTGACCATTGACTGTATATAGAATAAACAGCGTGGCTCCTCCTGTCACCGTTCTACGTTTTTGAAGCCAAAAACCCCGTTTCTCTAGCCGCCATTGTGCAGCCAGAGTCTGCGCAGTAGAGAATTTCCGGTGGAGCCAAGTAAAAAAGAGAAATAAAAATATTTATTTCTTCTTCTTCAGAAGGTTTAGTCTCCTTTTGGCTCTTTCCCGAAGTTTCTTATATCCCTGATAAAAACTACTCACGAACGGCAGCTGTCAACTATCGTAAAACTAAACTTATATCACGGTTTTTAACGTCCAATAACTAATGAGAAACTAACTTCTCAGAAAAAAAACACCTGAACACCATGCAGCCAGATGACATCATCATACCACCTTAGAGTAAGGATGAGAGAAACGTTTCTACCAGGTATCGTAATTTTTAAAAGTTTTCCCGGCTCATATCTGGAATACATGGGGAGGCGGGGCTTATGACCTATACTGCAGCCAGACACCAGGGGGCGGGGCTTATGACCTATACTGCAGCCAGACACCAGGGGGCGGGGCATCTGCTGGAGGCTTCAGTTTGAGCCGAACGTCGTTACGTCCACTTATTATACAGTCTCTGACTGTGACATGCATCTTGTACATTAGAGCTATTTAGGTTTGCATGTTGGCAAAAAAAAAAAAAGGCCAACTTTGGTCGCCTACGCTGGCTACGCCTGTTGAGTTATAAAGAAATCCTTTGTACATTTTCATTCTGTATGTATCAAGTATACAAATGTGAAATTTGAAGATGATCGGAAAAAAACTGTGTGAGTAGTTTGCTCAAATGTGCATCCTGTGTATGAGATGATTCCAACTCTGATGTCTCATTTCTGATCTTTGAAATTCCAATTCCGATTTCCCCATAATATTATATGTTGTTGCTAAGGTCTTGGAATAATCAATGTGCACAAAAAATGTCATGCATATTGGAGTTTATGGAAATTATCATTTTTGACCGCCTATCCTTTTGACCCCCATCCTTCGATAACTTTTCAAAAGCTGTGCAACTTCTTCTTTTAAATGCATATCTTGTAAATCATCAAGATCTGTAATTTCACTCAGATTGAAGAGCGACCTGTTTGGAATTCACAATGATCATGAGAGGTTTTTTTTGTAGGTCTAAGAATAGTAGTTATGCACAAAAGGTTTAATGCATATCAGATAATGTGAAAACAAAGAAATCCTTTATAGTTTTTTATTATCAATGCGCCGAGTATACACGTTCAATTTCAAGATGATCCAAGAAAAAATTGTGGCTGAAGTTTGTTCCAATGCGTATCCCAAAAATCATCAAAATCTAACATTTAACTCAGATTTAACCTGCTTGGAATAAACTATGGTCATAAGAGTCTTCATGTAGCTTTAAGTATTGCACAAACAATTTTGTGCGAATCAGAGCGTGTGAAAAAAATCCTTATTTTTGGCCACGCCTAGTGAGTTATGAAAATTACTTTTATGAATTTTTAATTGCCAAGGTGTCTAGTGTACATATGCACAGTTTGAAAATGATCTACCAAACAATGTTGGGACTGTTCGGTTGAGACGCAGACCTTAAAAATTGTCAAAATGTGATGTTAAACTCAAATTTCTGAACTTCCCGTTTGGAATTTACTTTGGTCATAAGAGACTTTTATGTCGCTCTAGTTATGGTAGTTATGCATAAACACTTTCATGCAAATTCATGAAGGATATACAAAAAATCCTTCATAAAGTTTCTTCCCTATACACTAGTACAACTTGAAGATGATGCGGAAAAAACTGTGGAACCAATTCATTTCAATGCATAACCTATAAATCGTCAAAAAATAACATTCAACTCAAATTTCTGAGTATCTGATTTGGATTTTCCAGTAATAATTGGACATTTTAATAACTTTTCATCATCATTGTGTCTAGTTTACACATGCAAAATTTGAAAATAATTTGGAAAAAACTGTGGGACAATTTGGTTAAACTGCTAAAAATGTCATAAAGTCAAAATGTCAAATGTGATATTTTAACTCAAATTTACGAACTTCCTATTGGGAATTCACTATGGTTACAAGAGACTTTTTCGTAGATTAAGGGATGTTTGTTATGCACAAAACATATCAGGCCTGTATCTGAAAGTAGGAGGAGGGGCTGCAGTTTTTAGTCAACAGGGGGCGCTGTAAGATCACTAGATTTATGTCAAATGGGATATTTTAACTCAAATTTACGAACTTTCTATTGGGAATTCACTATGGTCATAAGAGACTTTTTCGTAGATTAAGGGATGTTTGTTATGCACAAAACATATCAGGCCTGTATCTGAAAGTAGGAGGAGGGGCTGCAGTTTTTAGACAAGAGGGGGCGCTGTAAGATCACTAGATTTATGATTTTTTTGCCAGGAATTAGGAGGCCGTAAAATTTTGGTGCAACTTTAAGCACATTAACAAAATCAGGGTTATGTCAGCTGGAAAAGAGGAAGAATTTGAGGTTTGTGTTGAGGTCACTTGAGCCTTAGTCACTGACCCTGTTCTGTTTGCACCTGCTTCCTTTGAAACGCCACAAAATTTTCGCTCTGTGTTAAAATTCTTGCGCCCGTGCTAAAGGTGAGTCTGGGTAATTCTGCTCCATATTCCGTAAAAGCCTCCGAGGAGCCGACAAACCACTCTCACAATCCTGGAGCAGCAACAAAGAGGTTGAAATCACGTCTCCTGAAAGAGGTTTGTTGAAGACGAGGAGGTTTGGGAGAAGAAAAAAAAAAAACAGACATCACCTTTGACCTGCAATCCGGCCGCTTCTTTCAACCTCGTGTGCGACTCATCACGCTCAGTTAATTACAGAGATTTACAGAGCCGTGCACCTTCAGCACCCAGACCAAAAGCACAATCCTTCTTCACAGCATTGTCTGAGAGAGACTCTTACTGCAAAATTTACAACCTCTTCCTCGTCTAAGCTTAGTTATTTTATTCCGGGTGCTTCCTAGTAACCCTGAGGCGCTACGCTTTTTCATGATAAGAGAAAACCCTCAAATGAGTGAGTGTCGGAAGAGAGGCGGAATTTAAGCTTCACTTTGACATCAATTTTTCATACAGTATCCGATTCATCCTGGCGAACCGGGGCGATTGTTGATGTTTCCCGTCCTCTTTCAGGGAGGGGCAGGGCAGGATGTGTTAAACACGCTGAGTTATGTTGCAGACTGTGAGTCATTTAAAGCCATTGACTTGCTGCCTCCCTGTGAAGAGGGAGAGGATAATTGTGGGTATCACTGAGAACTGGATCTGTTGGACGGCTAAATGTCAGGGGCGTGGGGAGAGGCGGAGAGAGAGAGATGTTTGCATAAGAGGGCCGGGGGCACTCGTCTACCTCCCATATGGCCCTCATTATAATGAAGAAGCCTTGTGAGTCAACACCATCGCATCCTTGAGTCAGGCGGCCACAGGAGACGATACACAGCCTATTTTAGACCCTATGTTTCTGCTCGCACTAACACGAGACATTATAGCTGCATTTCATGAGCTGCCAGGCCAGCACGGGGAGTGTGTGTGTGTGTGTGTGTGTCCACTCCTTATTCTAATGGCTTCACTGTTTCAAGTCTGAGAATCATTAACTTCTTATGTTGCATTGAGTCGTCCGCGATCCATTCACCGCGCATATGACGTCCTCAAAGTATAAACAGTCAAACATCAGAATGTTTTAATGCATTACAAAGTTTAGATTCTTCTCATTTCAGTCTCTAAGTTTGTTTAACAGTTTTCTTAATCAGTGAAAGAATCACTCTGATAGTGATCACAACAACGTGGACGTCCTACCTGTTTGGGGTCATTACGTCACATCCTGACGCCCGTACCCTGAATATTCACTCTCCTTTCCACCAGAGGAATCCAGAGTTCAAACATATCAAAAGTGTTGTTTCATCAAATTATTCCAAGTGGTGAAATTTCTCCTGTAAAGTCCGTTGTTTGTCTGTCTGTCGTGTCCGTTCTCATCAATAACAGCAGCCTCACAGTCTTAGAGCATTTCCTCCTCAATGTCAATCTGACAAAGCTGCAAGTCTTTGTTTTCAACAGGGTTCAAGCTGCAAGACTAAAGTGAGTTTTCATCCCAGGACAGCTTGTGAAAGACAACAAGTGCTCCCTGCTTGACTGACCAAAAGCACACTGTGGTTTTGTGTAATAGCTCTATTAGAGAGTTGTTTTTTGGCTAACAGGCCTGTCACTCACTTTTAACAATTAACTAATCCCCTTACCCTCCATTGAAAGCCAGTTGTAGCCATTTAGATAATTGGTGAGACCTATTTATTCAATGCATCTTCATTCATACTCATGTGCGCAACAGAAGTGGTTCAATCTGTGACTGGAAACTACAATTTCATGATTCTTGTTGATTTTTTCCACAAACAGAGCAGAGATGACTAAAAAGAAGACACTGAGCACTGATGAAGCTGGTTTTGTTGCCTGTTGTTTTGACACCTGAGACTAAAAACTCTCTAACTCCTACAAAGTTTTACCTAAAAAGCTCAAATTTCACCCAGATGTAGATGAGAAGGTGTAGAAGTGATGTGGTGGATGTTTAATGTCTGGGATGAAGCATCTTGATGTGATTGATTTTCAAGAATGGTTCTAAAACATTGAAGAGAAAAAAGTGTTTCAGCTGCATTTATCCTGATGTGGACCTGACGTTTTCTGAAACTAGAGATTTTAATCTTTTAAATGCGGTGTCACTGATGAATTTTGATGTTGTGGTTCTTCAGGTGTAAGATTGGAAACATAGTTTGGTTTATAGGACAGAGTTAGTTGGGATGTAAGGGGTTAAAGGAAAGTGGTGGGCAGCTTTCAAGCAACTTTTCAAACTTTACGGATAAATGATAGATTTTCTTTTCTCTGCTCACAGCTGACGGCCTGATGTCAACTTG